>JASAND010019987.1:0-14824 GCA_030248195.1 Trissonchulus latispiculum | reverse complement strand
ACATGTCCCAAGAGAACCGAACTTTAGCTGGAAGACAACATGTAGCTACAACCCTCCAATTCTCAGCTTCGTTACGTTACACGCTGGCAAATGTCCACTAACAGCAAGCCACATACAAGCTAGGGTTGACTAGTGGACATGTAAATAATATGTGGTTATAAGCGAAATAAAGAAGGATGTCACAACAATACCTCAGACCCAAAATATTCGGCCTGAGGTGTGGATCGAACCCAAAACCTTCGGCTAACTAGGCCAACGCCAATGCCAATAACGAAAATGTTGACCATGTGTCAGCCCGTTGGGTTACAACGTATACTTGACGTAACGGATCCACCTCCTAATCTGATCTTTGGTGTTATGACTTGAAACAAAAACCACTAATAATAAAGGAGTTAGGAACTGTTCCATTGGAGTCTATTTGCAGCAGTCAAAACAGAGAACAATATTGAATCAGAGGAGTGTGCAAATTATTACTCCGACTAACATTTGGTACAATCCAATAATGTACGGACTAGGCAACGACAAGCTAAAGGACTAAAATTCTTTCTTGAATGAACAGCCAGCATTTAATAGTTTGCCACAATCCGCAGACAGTCTTAAATCCGGTTTTATGCAAGCATGGGTAAGTCGACGTTGCGCTGGAAATGCAAGAGTTAAACTAATTATCGATGCTTTCTGTTGTCGGAGGGCCGAGTACTCAGACAGGAAAGTTGGAAAGTCAGACGAGGAGTATCTAGAAGTAATAGTAAAATTAAGTTAATCTGAAACCTGACCCTGTTACTGAAAATTGAAATTTTCTGAGTGTCTGAGCATCAGAAACAGACACGGAAGGATCTTTTTCACCCACCATGCCTGTTTCTGGAGTAGAAGAAGTTGTTCTATCAGAAATGATGAATACAGTTGGACTAAAACAAAAGGGCCGCCACTCTTAAATAACTTCGATCTTGCTGTCACGTGTTATTTGGTGTGCTGCTGCATATTTGTGTCATTTGTGACTGCAATTTTTGACAATTTTTAATTGCTTTGTTAATAGGTTTATACAGTACTGCAAATCATTATTGTTTTTGTAATTGTTTTATGATGTTGTGGATGTTGTTGTTCATAGTGTTTTTAATGCTTTTACTGTAACTGTCTTTAGCAATAATACCAAAAAACACAATCTGACACTGTGTTAGTCCTTTTAGGAAGGCTTTAATTCTGGGGGAAAATTTAAATTGGTCCCCTTTTCTTTTCTAGAAAGGAAGTGACCACTCTGACATCTCAAAATCAAGCTGGCTAGCTATATCTTCCATACTTAAACCTAGCATACCTGAAGATCACTTCTTATCTAGTCAAAATTCACTCTAAAATTAAAACAAAATCTTGCAATTCAATCTGTAGGTATCCGACTCAAAATCCTATCTCAGGCACACAGATCACACATATCCAATATCCTTTTGCCCCTACCAGCGTTTGCATACATACAACACATACAGTACACTCTTAGAAACTACAGGAATCACTTTTGTAGACGATAAATACAAAGGCTTTTGTAGAAAATACAGGTTAAGTCTTGTAATTTCTACAGGACATCGCTGGTAGTTTTTACCGGACATACCTTGGTAGAATTGGTTATAAGTTTGACCAGTATTCAATACAAGTGAAACCTGTAGTTTTCACTGGTTTACAGGAAAGTACTCGATACGCTGATAACGCAAACTGAGTATATATATAAGGGCGACAGTGATCATAATTTTTGAAGACTGAAATTTTCGAATTTTTTCAAGTTTCAGTCTTTCAACACCCCGTGGGTGATTTTTTTGTAATGGTCGCTCCCTGCCGAAAATATTTTGGGAGCGGCCGCCCCCTACACCTGCCCTCCCCCCCCCCTTTTTGAAACAACAGGTCGCTCCAGTAAAATTTACAGGTTTTGTCTTGTAAAAACTACACGTTTGGTGGAAAAGTCGAACAAAACTGCAGGTTTCCTTAGTATTTTCTACAGGAAACTCCTGTAATAAAAACTACAGGTTTCTTTATTATTTTCTACAGGAAATTCCTGTAATTTTTACTATTCGAGAGGCCGGTAAAAATACAAAAGTTACTTTTACGGAAAGTACAGGAAGCTCCGCTAGTGACTGACCGCACAGGAGCACTTTTGTAGAAAACTTCAAGAATTAGTGTAGTTTCTACAGGAGTCTTTTTAAGAGTGTACTCCAAATCAAGCTTATTGCGCTATTTCCATTTTGCTTCACTGATACAGTGCTGCTGCTGCTATTATTATTATTATTATTATTATTATTATTATTATTATTATTATTATTATTATTATTATTATTATTATTATTATTATTATTATTATTTCATATTTTCATAATATGCTTTCATATTTCATAATACCTAAACAGTCAACGCAAATGGAATTTTTCTAGGACAGTCGTAAATTACTTTATCCAATTTGCACTAACAGCCCATTTCAGCCAAATCTAATTTTCACGATGAAACATGAATTAACCACATAGGATCCAAGCAATTATTAAGGTTCAGAATATCTGCCTGTCCAATTTGTTTGACTCTCATAATTTTCCTTCGAAGTCTAGAACGTGGGATGGCAGAGGAGACTTGTGTTTTCTTTGCGCCCTTTGACAGAGCAGAACCACATTTCTCAAAAACTTATCAAAAGTTCTTGCTGACTCTGGTTATGATCAAAAGTTTATCATTTTCCATGTCGCACACTGATCTTCACCCGGAGCCGGTCGCCTGGGGATTCTTGGTTTCTTGTCCTGGACCATGTTTTAAATCTTTTATTTCTGGACTAGTTAAAGAATGGCTTTATTCCTTGTTCTGATAGATAACGAGAACTGAATTGCTGCCTATAAGTTTGACATACATACTGAATTATCGTTAGCAATTGCAACAACGAAAATGTATTAAAAAGTGGAGGTGTAAATTATCGATGAACATTTCGGGCCGACAACGTTAGATCAAGTCCGGGCGGGCCGAAAACTTTATTAGCTACGGATAAATAAATACGAAAACTGAAACTTTAGAAGATAATCCTTCCTTACCCTCAAAATTAGGGCAAACTTTTGGCACTGCCAGCCAGCTATGTACAACATTCCTTGACAACATTGACTTTGACTTTTCCTTGACATCTGTCATTCCTGAAAGGATAATTCAAACAAACTCAATTCCGACTTTTAAAATTATTAATTACTATAAATTAAATTTTAGGCGGAACTTAAATTTCTAGAAAAGATTTTGCGTCCAATATTTTTCCACTAAGTCAGATTTCCCGAAAGATAATTCTTTTGGATAATTTAGTGGTCTGTCATGATTATTTCTCCAGGTGGCAGAAAAATATGTAAAAAGAAATTTAAGATAAATTAGCTAATTACCTCTGCGCTGTTCAGATTCTGCTTCTGAGCGAAAACAGAACAAATTTTCTCGATATCAGAATTTTTTATTCTCAGGTGGAAAAAGAATTTTGTGTGGAAATGTTGTATATTGAAATCGTTCTTCCTCCTCAGGGTTTGTTTCAATTCTCACTAGTAGTACAGCTAGTTTCGCATTTATAGTTGCTTTTATTATCCCACTTGTCTTTTCATATGCACTACTTAGAGTTTACGTAAAACATCGTAAGAATGTGAAATCTGACTCTGTGGAAATATTCTTAAACACTATGCAAGTCGTCGAGCTAAGCATTACGTCACTTTCCTAATTCCAATTTTTTAACTCAACAACTTAATTCATTAAAAACAATTTTAATTTTGGTTTCAGGTCGCCGGAGGCCTAGTTCTATAACTTTAATGAATCCCTTTGAAGAGTTGCTTGCTGTCTCATGTGTTCTAAATCTTGATTTTGCGTAAATCACATCAAAGGAATTGTATCAAAAGAAGTCGTTCATTGGCATTAAAAATTGGGATCCATTGAACTTTATTTCCTAAAAACCCAAAAATGTCTAGAAATTTGAATTGAAGGTTTCCAAGTGCTGTACGGACACTACAACTTCAGCTGGAATAAGGTATACTATGTCATGACTTTAAAAACTGAAAAATAAAAAATTCAAAAGATTTAATTTTCTGAATTTTTTAGGTTTTAAGGTTGTTTGTGCATTTCGTTGTTCCGAATCTAAATTTATTAGTATAAGTTAGTTATTATCTTGAATATTTATCGAGAATAGACTTCTAATCAATCTCTCATTTATTTTTTTAAATATTAATATCAAATTTAAAATATTAAAAAACTAAGTGTTCTAGGGAGGAAAAATGAAATTCTAGAATTTTGCCACCAATTTTGCTCAAATGCTGGCTCCAGTTGGTTTCAGGAACTATTGAACACGTTGAACATCATTTAACAGTTGAACACGAACTTGAGATTCATTCTCTATACAGCTTTTTATTAGCTCAGTATAAGAAGCATTCATGTTAAGGATACAACTTTTGGAGCTAGCATCTCAACAGCTAACGAAGAGCTGGATTGAAAGACTAATTTCGGATGCGCGTTCAGTTAGTATCTCTGAAATCCATTGAATCGACTCTAAATCAAAGATCAAGATTTTTGTTGACGTTGTGTCTCCAGCTTATATTTCACAAAACTTTACAAACTTAGTTCTTTAATTTTTAAAGCCATGAAATCTTTAATCTAGCAAAAACTGACAATAACTTGTTTTATACACTCAAGCACGTCTATGAAAGTTATGAACACAAGTGTCCCACACTGAACTTTTCCCCCAAAGGGGTTGAGAGGGTTCAAAAGTTCCATTGATCAGAAATTTGTTGTCGATTTTCTAGCGTTTTAGTTATTTTTGCGTTAAGCAGTCATTGGCACACTTTGGATCTGCTTATATATTTGTTTATGTGAAGGAAAGACTACCCAGATGACTCAGCAAAATGTGTCTCAACGCAATGTCACGTAAAGTGGACAAATCGCTTCAATTAACGATCAGCTCGATGTTTCTTTGACAGAGACTTCATACCCCTTCACTGTGCACTATGTCGTTTGAGACTGAAAAAATAAAGTGATTACATAATTGCAGCAAATGCTATAATAGTTAGCAACTGTTCACGACAACAGGTGCTACTTCGTGAGATCGTCAACAATTTTAGCTGACGACAGCTGTCCAGAGTGCTTCAAATCTAATCTCTAATTTTGGTATCTTTGCGCACTTTAATTAGGTTTTAAATTTGAATGACTTGCAACAGTCACCTTTTAGGTACTTCATTCTATCAGTGAAAATAAATCAGCCTGGCAATTTCATTTTATTGTTTTAAAGTTTAAAACAATCCAGGCGGGCCAACTGTGATTTCCATTGGAAGTTTGCATTGAGTACGGTGCCCGGCTTACCTCAAACTTCTATACCTTCACTGTTTTGCTCAAATACATCCAATCTGGTGTTGGACAATAAGCAACTTTAGCGGGCCAAATGTTTCGTTTGGTCTTCGGCAGATTGTACATAGTTTTCACTTTCAGCCTCAGAACGATGCCATAAACAGTTCTGATTTAAGCAAGTTATCGTTGCTAGAAGAGAAAATTTAATGTTCCGGTTTTAGACCAACCTCAGTAAAATATGAAAATTTTGAATAGCTGTAACGTTTTATTCCTAGTCGAATGTCCAGGGACCTAGGGAGGGATTATCAAAGGGACCAAGCGTATCCCGGGTCTTGTGTCGATTCCTCTCCACCACTCAAAACCTTAAAACGTGACCAAATGAGCTATAATTGAGATAAAATTTGGATTGGCATGTTTTCGACTACGCTGAGTTCAAATATCGCAAAATTTTTCGATTTCGCAAAATTAGATTTTTCGATTTCTAGGGGGGGGGACCAAGGGAAACCGAAACATTTTTGTCTTCGCTCTTGCTGAAAAGTTGTATATAGGGGTTTTCGGGGTCGCAGAACACGAATCTGAAGTCCGTACGTTCTTAAGCTTAACTATTTACGTTAAGCTAACTAAAAGCTGAATCGAAGAACGGACTTCAGATTCGTGTTCTGCGACCCCGAAATCCCCTATATACAACTTTTCAGCGAAATCGAAGGCAAAAAATGTTTCGGTTTTCCTTGGTCCCCCCTTAGAAATCGAAAAAATCAAATATCGCGAAATCGAAAATTTTTGCAATATTTGAACTCGTAGTAGTCGAAAACATACCCATGCCAAATTTTAGCTCATTTGGTCAAGTTTTAAGGATTTTGAGTGGTGGGTGATAATCGAGACAAGACCCCTAAGACCAGATTTGTGTTGACTTTTTGACCCATAGTTCCCGAAACAGGATTTCGTTAATTTTGCTAGCTGTAGGCTTTACTATGCTATATTTCGATTAAACTTGATTTTATTAGTACACATTTATGAATTAGTGATGTATATAATCAGCTATTTGCTTTCTGTGCACCTTTACTTTTACCCTTTATTTCCATTTTACCATTCATGTAACAGCTTAACCATCACCTATTAGTTAGTATGTCACTGAAAAAAGTGTTGCATTGGTATAGGTTTCAATTTAAGCTTCTTACTAGAAACAGAGAAAAAATTTGGTTCCCCCAACCGTCCCAGCTTGATTAAGGATAATAGCAGTGCGCTTTTCTCCTAAATGTTTATTGTTTCTGGCTAGGCTTTAACGTCCCATTTCTGTGAGCAATGGCTCATAGTAGGCAAAGGTAATCTATCTTCTAATGGTTCCGCACAGCGGTGGTTTCAATGGAGCATTACAGTTCAATGCCGTTTGCATAAAATATAAAATAAAAGATAATCATAGCTTTCTTCATTTGAGTGGCTTTTAATGACTTTCCTTCCAGTCCAGCCACTCCTATTAGTGGTCGAAACGAGTGGCTGCCGCTGACTGCGTTTATGTTAAATTTTTTCAAAATTTTGATATCCATGAAATTTCAATGAGCTTTTCCAACCCAACCATTCTCTGAAAAAATTTAAATAGGTTTAATAAGATTTTAGATTTTTTCCAAAATTTTGTGAACCGCTTGGAGTGAACCGATGATTTTTGATTGCACAATTAACGGCAACGTTTGTCTGCCAAACCTTACAAACATATAATCGCAAACCCAACACAGAGTTGAATTTAGCACAGCACCAGCAGGAAATCAAATTGCTTACACTATGAGAAGTTGGCAAAACTGAATTTTAATTTTATCTTGTGCCGTAGTTCTCAGTCTTGTGCTTTTGTCTGTTACGATGTCTTGTTCTTGAGCTTAGAAGGTATTGAACAGTGAATCTTAACTTCAGCAGCTTTCCCTAAAGTGTGCTGCATGGAGATCTGGAATGCTGCATGACGTGCAGAAACCAAACAAACAATCTAACAGACGTAATAATTTATATATCAAAATATTCATTTCTCGCGCAAAAATAGTGATTTATGCAAGCGATTATTTTGGTGCGTCAAATAGCAATTTAGGGATAAGCTGAATCTAATCTGACAGCCATTTTCCGCTGATGGATTACACTAAAAATTCCTGAAATGGTTTTGGATTGAACTGCATATACTAGATTTTGCGCTTAATGCTTAATACCGTATTACTGTATGCATGTCTCAGTTTTTCTTTCCTCTTAAAGCAGCTAAAGTTGACTAAAGAAGTCTAAAATTGTGCGAGGGATCCAAGAAGCGTTTTATGATGATTTAATATCTAGATTTGCAGCGGAATCAAAGCTTTCATCCAATTCTTTTCTAAATTATTTCGCTATATGATGTAGTAAGTCATACACAAGTAAGTAGACAAAATGCTTTCCGCTACCCTTTCAGTTTTCATTAATAATGCTTTTTCCTTCTTTTATTTTGCAAACAATTTGTCCGCAACACGACTCACTCCAATTGTTTTCTAACCTTCGCAAAAAACACGGATGTCACTTCAGTTGGGCATTTTCTTCACCTGAATCAAAAAAACTCAGTGCAAAAAACAGCTGCTTCTGCTTACGTATGGATGTACAAATATATCTACAGGGGGATGAATCTGTTTCTAGGATTCCAACAACTCATAAGATCTCCTAGTCAGTCATTTTTCTTGTGAACTGTTGATGAGAGCTCTGCTTAGACAGTTATATATCGCCAGTTCCTGCTAGAATATTGACTTCTCTAATGAATTAAGGCCATAACTCATTTTCCTACGCATGAGGACTTCTCGTCTCGTCTTCAGTCCTACTTTTTTGTCATAGTTAATACTTAATGCTAATCCATTTTGTGCATATTCTAATGAATATTGCCACACAAATTTAATATCCAAGGATCCAATTGAACCTAATGCTGTTAGACTTCCAGTTCAGCATTTCTGTTGGCAGAAAGCCAATTTTTGAGGATATTTAGTTGAGGTCTGATGGTCAAAGATTGAATTGTTTGCGGGCTCCATCTGAAAATTTTGTTTATGTAG
The DNA here is from genome assembly GCA_030248195.1 of Trissonchulus latispiculum. NCBI lineage: Eukaryota > Metazoa > Nematoda > Enoplea > Enoplida > Ironidae > Trissonchulus > Trissonchulus latispiculum. The sequence goes on along the minus strand of JASAND010019987.1, from coordinate 6,479 downwards.
TCTTTTGGAGCCAACAGTAACCCTTTGTGAACGAGCGTAGACAAGATCTAAACGGTTTGCAGCGGCTTCTTTCCTAGCTACTTTACAGTAGTTTAGACAACCCCAATATGGCAACATCCCGTTTCGGTGGTCACAAAGATTTTGTCTAGTTTGACAAAATGTGGAAAACGAAAAATACTGAAAGCACTTCTGCAAATACAGAAACGTTCTAAATTAGATCTGTGTTTCTTAAATCGAAACGGTCCTGGTTTTCTAATAAGCTATAACTGTAGGACTAAATCAGGGTATGTAGCTTCAAGTAAAAAATAAAGTCGGAAAATCTAATTTTTGACTGAACTTTTTCACGTTACATTTTCAGGGGTTGCAGATTTCCCATTCAGTATCAAAATTCGTTAAACCTCGTCATCCCGAAATTATCAAACTTTATCCAATCATTAAAATATCAAATATCGACAGAACTGATCAGACGACAATCTGGATGGGCGTTACTTGCAACCTTCATGTTTTAGAAGGAACAAGAAAATTTAATGTAAAAGTCTCAGTTTGCCAATGAAAAACTATGTAGGTCTGATTAGTTAGCATGTATGCGTGGTAGAGATGAGGACGAGCCGGACTTTTCCGGCTCGGCCCGGCTCGGCTCGCGAGAAAGTGAGGTCGGCTCGGCTCGGCTCGGCTCGCGGTCATACCCGGCTCGGCTCAGAAAAATTTTGAAAGTGGGTCGGCTCGGCTCGCCAAGCTTGAAATTTCAAGTTCGCCATATTGCATGGAATTTTTTATTTAGTTCCTTGTTGTCTTGGTCAAATTTATTAACGAAGTCGTAACCAGTTATAATTACAAGTTAAGATTTATCTTTAGCCTCTCAAGATCATATTAGATAATCGAATACTAGAAGCAGTTACAACTTTTTCGCTATTTCGCACTTTCGCTTTTTCGCTAGCACACCTATCCCCTACCACTGCTGACAATCTACCGAGACTCCAACCAAGGGGCGACGGTTTGCTAATGAAGCTGCCGCAGTGGACTTCTTGCATAGGCAGCAATAACTGTCATCGCCGCCTTGTTAATCGTCGCGGCTAGTCGGTCTCAGTCCATTTCTCCAGTCAAATTTAATACATTACTGGCACCTTTCCAAACCGGTGTGTGCCAACAGGAGCTGGACGAACTACAAACATTATCAAAGTTATCTGACAAACACAATTTTCTTGTAAAATACCTACTGCCTACCTACCAATCGCCATAAAAGCGCTTTAGTCGAAAGCAAAACATCGATGCCTCTGATTGGTTGATTAAATTTCCCTAGCGAATTTGGGGCCACTTATTCTTAAATCAGCGACGGCTAATCTGGGACGCTGCCCAAGGCAGTGTCATTCTTCAGAAACCGATGTTAGTACATACCCCTCTTAACCTTCTTTCACGCACAATTCTACTGTCATAATCTATGAATATTGCGACATACACATTATATACTTAGGAAGGACCACTGTTCTTAAAAGAGCCAATCAACGTTCTCAGATCACTCAGCTTTAGTATTTCATTTGTGGATAACATTGCTAAACATAATTGGATTTTACACTTTTCAGTAGGTAGATAATCTGTCACTGAAAGTTTACAAGCCAGGCCACTTCTATACTTTTTTCTCTGCCAATTTTTTGTCGTTGTGCCATGTGTGTGTTATCAACAAGAAAAGTTAAGCTCAAAAGCCTAGTGACGATATTATGATGACTTCTTCTCTCCGTAGCTAGTGCTTAAAGGTTTGTGCTAATTGGAGCACTTTTTCTATGGAAATTTCTAGATCTTTAAAGTCAAGAACCACGAGCACGATGTTTATTTTTACCTGTTTTGCTGATGCAGACTAGAAGCAGACTTTATGCTCTCCAGAGAAATTTTTTGAAATGAAACAATTGCAATGGCGAAACTACGGCCTGATTTCCGGGCCTGAAGCTCGTTGGAAGCCGACTTTGTTTCGGGTCTTGGTGGTGTTTAATTTTTTGTTTGAAGTTCGTCATCATGACACTATCATCAGCAGCAGCAAGAATGGTGAGCGGATGTATATGCAATATGGATAGATTCCATCTGCGTGTTAGATACGTGTTTTCGCATGTCGGAACACAAAAGGATAGGCAACGATGTGTTTACCCCTACCAAAACAACAAATTTTCGCGACCCCAATCCACCCCCCCCCCCAGTTTTTGGCCATAAAGTGGCCAAAATGGCAGAAAAATCGAAACTTTAGGGGTTTTGGCAATTTTTTGGGACCCCATTCCTCCATCGGATACCCCTCCCCCCGAGATTTTCTGCCCAGCCACACATGTGGGAATTGCGTAACAGACAAAGTCCACCGGCTTGGTATGCAGCATAGTTGAATGACAGGTATATATTATTCAGCTCCGATATGACTTTAAAAACAAAAGGGATGGAGATCAGCCAAGGATGACCGGGCGAGTGTCTGACCTGTAGAGATCTTTATTTGACGGGTTGGGTTTGTCCATGGAATTTCTCGTGGAGGCTATTTTCTGGACCATTTTTTAAAGTTCATGTTAGCTAGTCAGTATACTGTTAAAGCTATTTGAGTGAGCCCTATCTGCTGAAGAAGGACATATCCCCACATCCAATCCTAACAATGTATAGCGACGTAGGACGAAACGAAAGGATATACCTACCTACATTTTTCCAGTTTTAGGAACTCGAAAAACTCCGGAAATTAGACAGAACCATTATGTTTCCTAAGCTTTCGAATAATCAGTTGACAGTCAATCAAATTAATTAAAAAAATCAATTTTGCCTGAAGCAATCTCTTTGCTATATTAATTTGGTACGGTATGCTAATTGTCATCCTTGCAGACTTTCCATTAGTCCTAAATAAATAGGAAAAAACGACTGCCTACAGTCACTACGGCAAAAGCCTTCGTACGTTACAGGAGAGAGGCAATGGGCGTTTTGAGCGCTCTTACCCAGAGTAGTGAACTAGTCTCTTGAGGCGCAGCTCCTGCCTGGTTGCCCCAGAAGGACAGCAGACTCTGCTAGAGAGTAGTAGCTCTTGCAAATAGCCAGAGAAGGAAGGTTTTATCAAAACGTCTCTGACTGTGCTGAAAGAGGACTGACGATTGCAATGTCTCCGTAGAGATACAAACAATGTTTACAACGAAAAGCAAAGTAAGCGCGGGCCGCCGTCCTGCCAGCCAGCCAACATTTACTTTAATTTCTCTGTTACAGCCGCCAATTCGCTAAGCGCGCTCACTTAAACAACGGCTTCGTCGAGTTCAAAGACACTCCAAGGTGGTTGACGCATGAATTCAAACCTCGACTATTGGCACATTGACTGCAAGTAACACTGGCGTTATACATTTCAATTGTTTTAGTGCTGAGCAAGGCATACCTTGAGGTAGGGAGGATGAAAATAGTATTGGTCAACTTCACCTTCTCTGAGGGACAACTTGGTTTTTTGGTTTTTTGCTTTTGAAAAACGTCGTAGAAAAATCAGAAAAGAGCAGACTTTCCAAACTTCGATATCTTATATATATACACGTTTGTTCTAACATTATGTACTGCCATTTCAGGTTTGACAAGTCACTGAATTATTTATAAATACTTAATTTTAACCAGTATTATTCGTTGCTTATTCAACAGTATTCTTGATCGATAAATAAAATAAGTCAATCAATCATTCAGTCAATCCTTTATCAACCGTTATGCAAGGCCTGGAATACATCCCCTACAGTCAAGTGGGCCTAAATGCCACGGAAAGCTGGAAACATCGAATAAAGACTCCGTTTCTAGAAGAGAAGATTATGATCGGGATTTACGGTTTTCTGTTTGCCGCCGGGCTGCTGTGTAACGGTAGAGCCCTAGTACTGTACTGTAGAAAACTGTACACGGCCTATCAACGAAAGCACAGCGGTGCTCAGAAAAGTTCGGGAGGAAGTGGTGGTGGTCTACAAAAATCGGTCCTGATTTTTTCCATAATTCTTTGTTTGGTTCAAATCGTGGTTTTGTCCATTCTACCGGCCATAATTTGTGATATGGTCCTGGGCTACTGGCCCCTTGACACCTGGACCTGCAAGCTGCACTGGGCTGTGGAGAATATCTCAAAAATGGTTGTTGCCATAATGCTTGTGGAAAGCAGTGCCTACTGTTGTTTCAAAATTAAGTATATGCTAAGCACCTGTTCGCCTAGTCTAAAGGCCTGGCAGCGCTATATGGGTCTACTGCTTTTGTGTACAGTTAACATACTGTATGCTGCCGTAGTGTTGGGACCGGTGTATCTGTATTCAGACGTTTTTGCCTTACAACTAACCCAAGCGGACACAAATCAAACGGTAATCTTAACCAAGAAATGCCTATTTCAGCCAGAGGACTCGCTTCTATTCATCTTCACTCTAACTTCTTTCCTGCTGGCTTTTGCCCTACCAATTGCCTGTACAGTAATCTTTTACGGTATCCTGTTTCGATACATGATGAAACGATACCGGGCCACCAGTTCTGCGGCGATGCATCAAATCTACTGCAGAACCGGTAAACATTTTCTCGTCTCTCTTGTGTTCTGTCTGGCCTGCTGGTCCCCGAAATGGTTTTCCGTCATCTACGCTTTTGTATGCAGTTCATCACAGGATTTCTCGGTAGTCCTACAGTACGTGGCTGAGGCGCTACCGTTCACATTTGCTGCCTTCAATTCGACCCTTCAGCTGTGGCTGGGCTCAGGAGACAGTAACAGTAACCGTTCCAGCACTCACGAAGAAAGGAAAAGTTTGGTACTGTCTCAGGCGGCGAATGCGGACCCACCGATTGGCATTCATCCAGCAAAATCACGAATGTAAACCTTTTAATGGAGTGTATATTTTAAACTTTTTGGGAATTTGAAATTAAAATGAATCGATAAAATCAATAGGACTAGTTTTGATTAAAATGAAACCCACTCATTTTCGACCGCGGATCAGTATAAAATTAAAGTAACAAGTTTAAGCGAAAACTATTCAGTCTGTGCAAAGAAAAATCGGACAATCGCAGAAATTCACCGAGAAACGCTGCTTTCCTATGCTTTCTCAAAACTCAACTTTTTCTTCAAGCCATCGGTAAATGAGGTCCGTTGCATAAAAGTGATGTCATAACTTCATAAGTAATTTTTCATATACAATAAGTAAATGTGTTGTATAAAATTTTATTGCAATAAGCGCTTATTCGTAAGCGATATTGAATTATAATAAGGGAAAAGTCATAAGTTCAAGAGAAATAGCTGGGAACTCGGTATGTTTTGTGAGTTTGGTGCTGTGACTCAAGCAGTAAATGCGGGCCCACCGATTGGCATTCATCCAACAAAATCACGAATATAAAGCCTTTTATTTAATCTTGTAATGCATCTTAATGTAATGTATCTTATCTTGTAATGTATCTTAATTTTTTGGGAATTTGAAATCAAAATAAATTCCGCTCATTTTTGACCGCTGATCCGTTTAAAATTAAAGCCTAATAGATTTAAGCGAAAACTATTCAGTCTATGCAATGAAGAATCGGAGAATCGTAGAAAGTCACCGAGAAATGCCGCATTCCCCATGCTTCCTCAAAACTCAACTTTTTTTGGCCATCGTCAACTGATACTTTAAACCAAACGCCGTTCCAAGGAATGGTCGGTCCGGAAATTATAGGAAAACGGAAAACTTAAATGTGAACGAATTAAATATGAAATACCACGCTTTCCCTTTCTCCCTTGGAGTCTACGAGAAACGAGAAACCATGATACCTAGTATTGTAAATTGTAAGAGCAAGTGAAATATAAGTATACCTGTAGTCTGTACTTCTGTAAGTAGTAATAGGTCAGCACCAGACCTATCGTTCTGGTGGGGGTGGTGGTGTAAAGAGGACGGGGGGCCCGGAGGCCGGGAGGTTCTGGTGGGGGTGGTGATGTAAAGAGGCCGGGAGGTTCTGGTGGGGGTGGTAGTGTAAAGAGGCCGGGAGGTTCTGGTGGGGGTAGCGGTGTAAAGAGGCCGAGAAGCTCTGGTGGGGTGGTTTCTCAGCTTCTGGTCGCCCGGAACCATGCCAGACCCATGCTTAAAAAATAAAAATTATCAATTTTCGACGGGAAAAGTTTATCTATGGGGTTTTCGACCATGTAGAATTCAAATATGACCTTAGTTTTCCTCTGCAACCTAAGCTCCGTGCTGCAAGTGACCGGAACCACGGCTGACCCAATCTTAAATTTAAATATTCTCTATTTTAAGTGGGAAAAATTTGTATATAGGGTTTTTGGGCATGTAGAATTCAAATATGAGCTTAGTTTTCCTCTGCAGCCTAAGCTCCGTGCTGCAAGTTACCGGAGTCATGGCTGACCCAAGCTTAAATTTAAATATTCTCTATTTTAAGTGGGAAAAATTTGTATACAGGGTTTTTGGGCAGGTAGAATTCAAATATGAGCTTAGTTTTCCTCTACAACCTAAGCTCCACGCTGCAAGTGACCCATGATTTTTCTCTGCAACCTGAGCTACACT
>JASAND010019986.1:0-12820 GCA_030248195.1 Trissonchulus latispiculum | reverse complement strand
TGGTGGCGACGTTCAAGGATCTGACGGAGGGCAAAAATCTGATCAATCGTTCCACGACCTTTACGGAAGCCTGCCTGATTTTCCCTGGCAGTAGAGTCCAATTCAGAGGCCAGTCTCTCCAAAATGACAATTGATAAGATCTTGCCGGAAACCGGAAGTAGCGAGATTCCCTGATAACTTTTGCACAGACGCTTATCTCCCTTTTTATACACAGGAGTCAGAATAGCTTCCTGCCATTTTTTCGGTGTCTTCTCGTTGCGCCACACACTGAAGTTTGAGCCACAGGTTTCATAAAGTTTAACACATAAACATAGGGCAATTTTTGAAAAATGCGAAAAATGATGTAATTTGATGTAAAACTTACTATTCTACCGTGTAGAGAATGGTTTTGTACGTAGAAGGGGCTGTTAAAATCCACAATTGTACCTGTATATACTGGGTCCTCCAGCAGCGAAATGGCACTTTTATGGGATTTGGCCTATAGAATAGAGAGGTAAACAACATTTACCAGAATCTGGCCGGATAGGATGATGCAGCGTCCTCGATAGTACCGTGCTATAGTCTCTAATTGTTTCCGTATTGAGTTGTTAAAAATTTTTTCAAAAAAATTTGGGTGGGGTTTTTTCCCCGCCACATTTAGCAATGTGCTGTGAATTAACGGTACAGCGGATCGGTCTAATTTTGGCTGTGTGCAAAGAGGAAGAGTTGTCATCAATTGCAGATACGCAAAACTTTTCTAGCTCCGAACCCAGCCAAAAGTTACATCGGTCCAAACTTTTGGTAAATTTTTGGATGGTTGAACCAAAAAGTAGTTGTCATTTTCAAAAATGTCATAAAAATGAGCAGGAGTGAACCAAATGACTTGATCTTTGCATACGTAGGCTAGAAAGAGTCGCGCTTCCTGCTGCTATGTTTTGGAGCTCATATCTCCAACCCATGACCTAGGAGGCGGGTGGGTTTTCTTCTCAAAAAAGGAAGGTGGGTTTTTTTCACCCCAGTACGGCTATACATGTATATAAGAGCTTTTTTTCAAAATTCAGATTCTAACTTTTGCAGTAATCGTTTCCGTGAGACGAACCCAAAAAATAATCAAAATTGACATTTTTCGAAAATTTTCGAACTTCGCAAATAGGCATAATCTCAACATCAATCGATAGCTTTTTCAATTCTAAAAAACTTTTCTTTTTGGCACAAACTTCTTTTTGCAGCTATTTAATGTTATCAGTCAAATACCGTATGTCCGTGAATTTTCAATTTCCTGTTTTTGTGGGGTTGTCTCACAAAAAGGATTGCTAAAAAAATTAGAAACCGAATTTTTTAAAACAGCTCTTCGACAAATAGATATTGTTAGGGCTCCAAACTGAGCTTATAGAACATTTCTAAAGGTTTTGATTTGAGTAAGTTATCGTTGTCGGAAGCGAAAAAATCTAAAGTTCCGTTTTTAGGCCATTTTCAACCGGAACTGGAAATTTTGAATGACTGTAACTTTTCTATTCTCGGACAAAATCATCCCAAAATTTCAATAGATTGTGTAGAGCCCTAGGGCTATCAGTGAGAAGAATTTGGGCCAAATCGGTGAGGGTCGAATTTTCGACCCAAGTAACGCCCCCCTAAATTCAGATTTGAGGGGAGGTCTGTTGACCCGACCGCCCACCATAGGTGTACCTGGGCTTATTCTACTGGGGGCGAGGGCACCATAAACATCGTCCCCCCATGAAAAGTGTGGGGTGTCCCGTTTTGTGTCGACTTTTGCTCGGAAACAATTGCTCTAGAAACGGTTCGGGGGGCACCCCCTAAATTTTCGCCAAAATTTATCGACGACTTTAAAACCTTTTTACACCTAAAAAAGTACGTATATATACAAACAATAAGCCAAAAGAGTGGGAGCATAATTTTTAACCAGGGCTTTTTTTTGGTCGCCGAACTTTAGGCCAAATGGCATCAACGACTGAAATTTTTTAGGCCATCAGCCACAAAAATTTAGGCCATCCAAATTTTGTTAATTTTTAGGTTGTGAGTTATTGTACACATTGTTAAAATTGACAGTTAATCACGTATTCACGCGTTATATATTCAAAAATCGCTGTTTAACAAATAAAAATTGCCATCGTCACTGTTCCAACAGACCAGAAAAACGAGATGTTGCCTTAAAATGGCAGGAAACAGAACCTTGTTACCATAGAAATAATAGTGCACGACAGTATTAATGAAGATACATTAACTCGGGTACTGGATTCCTGAGGGGTCCTGTACCTGTTTTAGGCCACCTTATTCACCGCCCTGTACCTTATCTCAAATTTGGGGGGAGGGTCCAAGAAGAACTTGAAAAAGTACAATTTTTGCAAATTTTAAGCGAAATTAGCGATAAATTAGCTAATGTACAGCCCTTTTAAAGCAAAATAAGCAGTGTTTTGCGATTGTTTGGAAATTTCTCGAATTTTTAAAAAAATTTTGTTATTTTAGCTAAAATTTTTATTGATTTTTAGTTTGACCCTTGCCTTTTTCTTGCACTGTCCCTTGTCCCTTGTCCTAGGTTTTGCTAGCCCCATGTACCGTATCTCCAATATTTGAGGGGTCCCTTATCCCACCCGACATTCCCCCCCCCCTTGTTAAAGTGTGCTAATAAATTAATTAATTTTTATTGAAAATTAAAACATGTAGGAGCATACGAGTATATATAGAGAACCAAAGAAAGAAAAAATTAAACTAACAGAAATAAAGTTTAACTACATACTAAAATAGCATTTCTTCGCTGAACATCTTTATAATAGTAAATGAAGTTATAACTAGAATGTAATTTATAAGTGCAAATAAACAATGTAACTAGCTGGCAGCTGGCGCAGCTCAAAATATAAGTGAAAATGTAAGAAATTCGCGCCGAAGGCGCGAAAATTTCTTGAAAATTGCTGTTTCTTTTTCTTTCTTTGTTGTAAATTTCTTAGAAAATTAAAAATTAATAAAATTTAGCTGGGTTTTCGCCGAAAATTTAGGCCAATGGCCTCAACAGCCAAAATTTTTAGGCCATCGACTCATAATTGAGGCTGATACTTGCCGGCCCATGTGAAGATAAAAGTCACTTTTTGATGCGTCTTGATCTACCACTTGATTTTTCTGAAGCTTTTATTTTCGGGGTTCTTGTGGTTCTGGGGTTCTTAATTTTTTGTAGAGATTTGATCTATAACTATTATGTTTAGTTTCATTTTTTGATGGGGGTTCTGGGGGTTCTTGGGGTTCTTAACTTTTTTGAAGAGATTTGATCCGTGACTTACATATATTTGAGAAGTCTAGCAACTTAAACCGGACCAAAAGAGTGAATTTCGTCTATAGTTTATTATTCAAGTTACAGTACTATAATGTATATATTTTTCTGAAAGTTTCGAAATCAGAGATTTCAAAAAAATTTTAAAAAATTTTCAAATTTTCTAATTTCAAATTTCATAAATTTTGAAAAACTTTAGGGAAAGAAAAAATAAACGAAAAGTAGTCGAGTTTCTTCTCCCTCGCTCCGTCATGTTCAGGAGAATGCGAATATATATTCACAAATAATCGGGTTTGGGGCGGCACGTGGTTCCAGCGGACCTATATCCCGAAAAAAAAAAGTTGTTTCGATCGCTAATATCTCAGTCTCATTTGAAAGCTCTCATCCCGCTGAGTGTTTGTTAGTAATTGGGGCCTACCAGCTCGTAGCTGCAGTCTCGTCTAAGCAAAACATCTTTAAACCCCCAAAATGGGCTGTTTAGTCACCCCTGGAGGGTTTAATCCAGGCTTGGCAAATGTTGTGAGCCGAATCCAGTCAAGTAAAAGTGCATCATTTTTGCGTCTCATCACTATCCATGACTGCGGGGAAATTGCCGTTTTTGGATCTGTGGCGCTTGCGTAAGATAAGCCAATTTAAACGAACTTCAAAGGAACCGACACGGCGGCTTCCCTGAAGCTTGTTTAAATTAGCTTGTCTCATTTTTTTGCCGGCTTGAAGATCCGCGAAAAAGCTGCAATTTTCACGAAGTTGTGTGGCACGATGAGACGCAAAATGTAGTGGCGCTTCACTGGCACGATTCTTGGATTCAGCTCACCGCTTTGCGTTAGCCTGGATTAAAACCCTTCAAAAGTGCCCAAACAGCCCATTTTTGGGGTTTAAAGAGTGATAACTTTCACAGACAGCATTTCTGAGCGATGACCCAATTATAACTTTTACTCAGCGGGATGAGAGCTTTCAAATGAGCCCAAGTTTGTAGCGATCGGAGCAATTTTTATTTTTCGGGATATGGGTCTGCTGGAACTACGGTTGCCCAAACCCGCTTAATTGATACATATTCGCGTTCTCCTGAACAAGAGCTTTCATTTGATACCAACTCGACTACTTTTCGTTTATTTTTTTTCCCACAGTTTTCAAAATTTATGAAATTTGAAATTTGAAAATCGGAAAATTTTGCACTTTGAAACCTCGATTGGAGCTTTCAGAAAATATATACATTGTCATACTTAAGCTTTGGATAATAAACTCTCCACAAAATTCACTCTTTTGGTCCAGTTTAAGTTTCAATAGACTATAGTTTCAAATTTTTGATGGGGTTCGAAGCTCTGGGTTCTGAAATTTTCAGGAGATTTGATCCTCTACTCACTACCAGGTTTTAAGTGTTTGCTGGAAATACTGAGGGTTCTGGAGTCCGGTGTACCGAAAAGTGTGCGCATTGTCTGGGTCTAAATTGTGGACCAACTTGTTGTTGTTGTCGTCAGCTTTCTACTGATACCCATATCGTGGATATTGGATGTTTTGCACACAGAATTTTCAGTCTATGTTTATGAGAAAAGCCAGGAGGACCCCCCCCCCCAGTACACCTCGGTTCTATGCTACAAAGTTTGATGACCGAGATACATATATACATATTGTAAACATATCACGTCTGCAGAAGTACCTGCGGAAGGAGTAGATCCGCAACGGAGTCACGTACAAATCAAAGTCCAGGATGCAAACGCATGAAAAAATTTGAGAACCTCCTTTTTTTCTGATGGGGGTTCTGGGGGTTCTAGCTTTTATCTTGACATGGGCCGCCTAAGCTATGGCCTAAAAAAACCTTGTTTTTAACAATTTCGGATTTCAACGTTTTTTGTGAAACCGCCAAAACTCGCCAAAATGACTCGTTAAAAATCCGTCGAAGCCGAAAACGTTTTTTGAAAACTTAGGGCAAAATGGTAAAATTAGGCAATTTTGGGTTTATGAGGAGAATTTATGCAGGCATTTCATGAGGAGGGGCGCGGTTAGTAAAAATAAACGGGGGCGGGGCCCAAGCCCCAAATGGAGCGGCCGCTGACACATTTATTCAAAAATTACAAAACAATTGCAACTGTTATAATTATATACCTGAAAATCGTGCAAGTGGGCTTATAAAAATGGATCAGCCAGGTTGTTCCAGGGAATATGTAACTTGGAAGAAAAGTCACATTTTTGTTTCATCAAATCAATGGGCTGAGAGCAAAGAGGGAAAAGTAGCACAGACATAATTAAATTGATGATAAATTGATTGAAACTGAGAAATAAATTGATAAAATAAATAAATAAATAAAATAAAAGAGAAGAATCCACTGATCCCACCGTCCAAACTCACAGACTGCTGCAACCACATGCCCGCCACGGCGTACATCCGACGGACTATGCACTTTACCATGCTTGTAACCTTGCTGTAGAGTAACTGTGCATGTGTAGCATTTACAATGCTTTTACTATGCATTTAATGTGGATGTACCATATGGTAAAACCGTTGTAGAATTGTAGTAAAAAACTACAATGTGTTTACCACGTTGTAAATTTATGGTAAGATCGGTGTAAAATGTTTCAAGCAAATTTACAATGCTTTTTCCACGTTGTAATGCGTCTGTCAAAACAACTATGGCACACTGTGCCTTTAAACTGCGCAAACTTAGTTTATCTTCGGAAAACTGTGAACATAAATTTTCTGTTATAAGCAAAATTGAAAATCCATATAAAAATTTGTGCAGGTCAAAAACCCATATCTTATAAATTATCGTAGAAAATATTTCTTTATACGTGAAAGCTACTTTTCCTAAAAATTTCTACGTCAATGTAGAAGTCACGCTCTAATTCACTGATTTATAGTTTCAGTTATTCACGCACTTTTCCGAAATTATACGTACAAGCAATGGAGCCAAAAATTCGAAAAATTTACGTAGTGCGCCCTCGTGTGTGTGCAGTATTTACGCAGATATGATTCATTAAATGACAATATCTCTACTTGCGTAGAAGGTATGAAGTATTCGAAACCAGTACTTATGCCTATTTAACTTCTGTCTATTCTGTGACAAAACTCAAGACTGTACTTATGCCTACACTAATCCTCCAAAACTCAAGACTGTGTACTTATGCCTACATATTAGTTTAGAAAAAGTGGAAACTGTCCTTCAGCCAACAAATACCGTGAATCCTGTCAGTATAGTTCAAACATTCAATGAATATAAATTCATTATCATTACAACGAACTGAACAAGCTACAACTATTACACACGCCAAGGTTAACTTAACAATATTACATAGTCAATAACTATCATAGTCAATAACAGTACACTAAAATAAAACAGAAATTGTAGAGAGAATAAATAAAGAAATATGAACTAGATAGCAATTTTGTGGTTCACCTTTTATTTATTAGAAATAATTACCTTTTCCAGAAAAATTAACAAACTAATTGAAATATTACAACACACCGAAATATTTAAATTTTAAAGTAAGGACATAATTTTTCAGGATCTAGCAAACAATTTGAAGGAGGAGTTCGCTCTTCTTTGAAGCTAACTTCAGCAAAACTTAACCAATTTAGTTCAAATTTTGTTCCCGACTATTACCTAACTGATCATACATGACTGAAAATGTATTATCCCAACGTTTTTGGATCATAGAACAATTAATTTTTAGATTTAGCATTTAGTTCGTCTAGTATGTGTACACGTTTGACCGTATATCTTTGAATGCATGTGCAATTTTTCTAGTTTTACGTTAAAAGCATAGTTGACAAAAGATTATCAAAACGTTACATTGAATTTTAAATGAAGATTTTTCTAGAGCACATTTACTATTTCAGGGCATTAGTTGGCATTGTAGACATAGTACAAAGTCTGCATGGTAAAAACATACAAGTGGATTACGGTAGCTTTCGTTGTAGAAATAAGAAAAAATTGGAGTTTTGCAAGGAAACATTTTAGGCGTACGGAGGAATTTCAGTTGAGAGCTTTAGGCGTAACAGGGATAGGTGTAAGTAGGACACAAGGATTCCTTCATACCTAAACTTTCTTGTTACTTTGACAAAAATCTTTGTTATTTTGTTTGGAAAAGATGTTCTAAATATTACGGTAGGCATTTAAAAAATTCGGCATTTGTAGGCAGAAGGACAGTTTTGATTAGTAAAGGTCAAATTGTAGGCACAAGTTAAATTTGTAGTTTTGATTTGTAGGCAGAAGGACAGTTTGTAGGTTTGTTATAGCAAAAACGGTAACGTCAAACAGTAGGCAGAAGTTAAATAGGTATAGGTACAGTAAAAGCGAAGCATTATGCATATGAAAAGCCGCCTACTTGTGAAGCTGTGTTTATATAGGGCTATTTCCTTTCATTCTGAAGAGAGATACAACAATAATCTAGACATACAATTTTGTCGATTTTCAATGTTTGACAAGGAGGGAACATAATTAATTCTGCCTTGTCCATCCGCACAATTCCAAATCTGTTTTTGGACAGTTCCGGAAAAATCAATTTGGTATTTCAGATCTTTTCGAAACTTTCCTGTATTGCTTTTTTATCTCGCCTAGAAGCGAGATACTTGTAATCGGTTGAGTCTCGTTTTGAACTAATCTCGAACTTGTGCAAAAGACGTCCTATTCTTACTACAGGAGTCGGTAACTAGCTACTTATGTTTGAGGGGGTTCTGGATGAAACATCGTTGAATTAGGTCGCTGTTGTTCGGTCTAGCATTTTGCTTACTTTTGCATAGCCCTAAAGAACAGTAATAGTATTTTTAAAATGTGATTTGGTGAACAAACAACGAACGAATATTTTATTTTCTGTCACCGGCATCCTTCGAACAAGGCCCCCCTTGGTTTTCAACTTGAAACCAAAAAGTTTCCATTTTTATTACAATATGCAAATAAGCTTTCGTGTTGCGTGCTGCCAGTTTAACTGTTTACCGATGGAGCAGAGTTGGAAGTAGACAAGATTTTCAGGGGACAACATTTTCTTTTTGAAGTATAAACATGTTTTTATGAGGTTTTGTAACATTTAATATTTTATGTGAGTACATTGTTTCCATCAGTTCCAGTGAAAGAAACAACATGTATTGCTTTTCGCTTCGCACACAATGAAATTTCATCCAAAATACTGAACGTAAATATTGAACATCAAAGTCCAAATGTCCAATGGCAGAGATCTGGGGAGCGGGGCCTTGGCTTCCAGACGTTGGTGCAAATTTTCAAAAATTCGGAAAAATCAGGTCAGAAAACCTGTACTTTTCCGAAGCAAGAAGATATTATATACATTCAAAATTGGCAGAGATAAAAATGTACATTAGAAGCTAAAACACATGTCTAAGTTTACGAGTATATATGATGGAATTTAAAAATGTAAATGTAACCTATTGCTCTAAGAAACGCTGGTATTGGCAACGCTGAGTCGAAATCAAACAGAAGTTAACACGTGGATGAAATCATTGCGACGAAGGCGCAAAAAGTAATTTGAAATAACTTAAAACTTTACTAAATCAGAATAAGAAAATTTGGGTTTCCTCAGCTAAAAATTTAGTGGCTTTAAATTTTTGTATTAATAAAAAGGGCGAAAAACAAAAACAAAAAGGTTAAATTTTCAATAAATCTTGACGACAGGTTCTTTTAGATGAGTGGCAGGTGTCTGCAATTTTGTATTTGAATTTCCTCATTCAGGGAAGGCCGTGCAATAATAAAAAATCCCTGAAATAAAAATTGAATTCAAACTTTTAATTTTTATTAAAATGTCAATAAAATTTAAACAATTTTTGCTAGAAAACAATGACGATATCAAGAAACCATTCTTTAACATAGATTTCTTGAAGTGTGGAAATCTAAAGAAAAGGACCACTTCAGGCTTCAAAAGAAACGTCTTCCTGAGGTTGTTTTTCTGAAATCGTTAAGTATTTGTTGAAGATTTTGAGAAAAAATGTATATTTTGTCTGATTTTCATCAAAAGTTTCAAGTTTGGACGATAATCTCTCTTGAACAGAATAACAAAGCGCGAAACCATGAAAAATTGCTCACGGTAATTGTCTCAAAAATGGGTAAAAAAAAACCGTTTTTTAGTTGATTGTGTGAGTTGAGAACGCGTATTCGTGTCAATTTGGTTGCGATTTTTAAAGTTTCACATTTTCGTTGTTGCGTTGTAGCTGTAGATATGCCACAGAGAGCTCTCCATTGGACATAACACGTCCTTCAGGACTACAAATATGGACAATTTTTGATCGACGGACCAGCGCTGTTGAAACTGTTGCACTTGCAAACATTTTGTTTTCGAAAAATGGCCAGTTTTTGAACTCGCGCACCATTGCCATGTTATCTCGTACATTCGGTGAATCGAAAAATACTCTCAAAAGCAAAGTTGCAGGTCTTGGTGAGAGTATTACAATGAGTGCCGACTGGTAGGGTGGCCGCAGGGAAGTTATGTGTAATAGACTCTGTCAGATCTCGGCTGGATTTCTCTGTATTGGAGGGGTCGTGTCTCCAATAAACTTTTGTTCGGTTCGGGGTCGTTGGTAGTTGGTTAGGGCTAGAATAGACTAGGCTAGACTAGACTAGATCTGATCAGTATCCAAGACACGAGTCAAGGTCGGCACGCAAAGATGGATCTTCGCTTAGATTGATGCTCCGGATGTAGTGGTGTGCTGACAACCAGGGCTCAATAGCTGACCTAAAATGGGGTCTAACAGGGTGAGTTCGTTTTAGGCAGGGGAATCGGGATTTATAGTCTCTGTGGGCGACTGTCAGTTCAACTCTAACCTCAATATGGATAGAGTTGGAGATCTCTGAAACGTACGCGAAAGCCGAAGCAGCTGAAAGGATAATTATTTATCATGACAAATAGAACACACAGAGTTACTAACTTCCAGCAGACAATGGTTCACTGCAGTTGTAGTTTTACAATAACAGTAATACAAGATACTGTCTGTCAGAATTGCCTTTTGGTTTTGGTTGACTGGTACTCTCTCTGTTAGGGCTGGTTATCCGGTTTCGGGGTCGGTGCAGTACACTTGCTTCAGGTATGACACACTCTAGTGCTGCTAAGGACCAATTAACTAGACCGGTATCCTATATGCGTTCACTCAACTCAACCCTTAGGCTCTTTGCTAGCCTCTACTGTGACTCTGTCCCTTACAATACTCCTGGGGACCACGCACACAAGTTACACTAATTAACAACTGTTTATAATCCGAATCGAGTGGGAGCGAGGTTGGCTTTGCTCTGGCGTCTCCGTATAATTGACTGCCCAGAATAACTGAATTTTGAGAAGAGTTCCGTCTCTAGAATGGATAATGACAATTACAGGCTGGTAGAGTGTCGGTTATAGTCGGAAAGGTCGGATCGGCTTCCTCAGATAATCATCTCAATATTAGATTACGATACAGTGGTTACAACGGTAATTGTTCTACAAAGAAGCTTCAGTGGTAAGGATCAGGACGTACGCGGTACCACTTTCGCTGAACATGTCGTTTTAGGTAGATAACAAGAAAGTAGGCTTTTAGATATTAAACGCTAAAGGTTTTCCCAACAGGTGACTCAGGCTTGACCAACGGACGCTGCTGCACGGTGCGCTGACTATCTGCACCCAATTCTCGAATACTGGCAGTACCTTAGACTGATAGTTCCGAACTGAACAGATTCACTGGAGGGCAACTAGACTGGACTGGGCGGTGACTGGATCTACTTCCGGATCCTCGGCACAACTGATACGACTACTGACTGACTGAACTGACGGGACACCGCTCCACGTGAATTCCACACTGATATGGCTCAAGCAGGATCAGTACCAAACAGAATCGATCTTCGCAGCAACAGAGGAGTCAGTTAGCGATGAGCAAGCGTCGATCGGCTACCTGAATCAAATGGGTTAAAACCCATTAGAAACAGAGGTGGTGGGGATTAAAACCCCAGCAACTATTGTCCGGACCGATTGGCTTTCACGTGCGGGCTTGAGACCCGAATAGTGTATTGCGTAACGTGTAATGTGTTGTTATGTGCTTTTAGATTGAAAATAACTGAAAATTGACGTTTTTGAGGATCAGACGGACGAAGAGGACCAAGCTTGGGCCGTTCCGGCCTACTTGGCAAAAATATGCAAATGAGGCTCTGACCGAGCCTCTCACGGGCATGGAGTCACGTATGCACTACTCAGCATTTATTACAGACCTAAACTACAACTAAACTGACCTAGTCTAATTACTACGTAATACCCAGTGCATGAGGTGTAACCTATTTGTTATAACTGACGACTAATACTTAATTAAGGCCCAAATCTGGCCACTGAACAGGATAATGTTAAATACTACCGATTATTACTGACCATTACCTACTACGGACTACCTGATACTAACTGAGGCCTATTTCATGCCCTACAGGCCTAACTAGACTTAATGGTAACAACTATAACCCTAACCTGGGCTGGCAACCTACTGTTGGGTTCCTAAACCATATTATCGCAATTATGCAAATGAGGTTACCACCACTCTTAACCTGGGCCTAGAAATCTAACTGGATAAGGGTAGATTGCCCCTTCCTTGCAGAGGGCCTGCACCCTGAACCGGGTGACTTACGCAGGCCTCTGGGGGTCAATCTATAACCGGATTGCACAGACTAATAACAACTAACAAATACTAACAATCCTAACTAACATTACAATATTAACCGCTATTACTGGTACTAACTATAATTACTAATGCTAACTATTAACTACTAAACTGACTAATACAGAACTAAACTGTTATTTCTAACCTAACCTAACTGTCTATGATGTATGTGTTCTAATTATTGTACCTAACTGCTGCTTAATATTATTGTTTAACTAACTACTTCCCTACGGACTACACTCAAGACCTCCGCGAGGGGTTTACATGAGCAGTCCCATTCATACGATTATTAACACACAACAAACACACAGCACGTAGTCTCATTCATACCGACTCACACATACCACTTTCACACGCTCGTTTAAACAGTAGACACACGCATACAATCGTACCTACACTATTTCACACATACTATTTCGGTCACACATTCACAGTTATTCACACAATTATTCAGACACAGTTATGCAACATTCACACCTCACGCATACTTGACTTCTCTCACAACCTCAACTGGAGGAGTTTACGTGAGGAGCCGCATTTATACGACACAGTACAAATTACAGTCTTAATAATGCTAAAATGGGGCTAATTCCCAGAACACTAATCTAACTAATGCTTAATAATAGCTAGCTACGAATGCGTGGAAGTGCATTATATTTCGGGAATGGCCCAGAAATGGCCATTCCCACGTGATCACCCGTGCGTGTCTTGTTTTGCTTTAGGTAAAAGCCAATGGGGACAATAATTGCTGTTATCGCAATTACAAAAATATGCTAAGGACAGCTTTTAATTAAAGGGGAGCCGGTATTCCCCAGTTAAAACCTTAATAATTAATAAGTTGAACGACGTTTTGAGAGTTAATTATTTCTGTTTTACAACGTTTTGAGAGACCTCACGTTTTAATCCGGCAATGATTAAAACAAGACAAGATTATAACAGTGGCTTTGGATTTG
>JASAND010019984.1:0-28045 GCA_030248195.1 Trissonchulus latispiculum | reverse complement strand
ATACAAAGTGGTCAGAAAAGTCGATTTTTTCAAAGTACATTTTTTCCGGGCAAGTTTGGTATCAGGGCAAGCTTGGTATCATTCGAAAGCTCTTGGCCTGGAGATTTCAGAAATGCAAATTTTAGCTCTCAACTCCTTACCGTTAATTAGTTTTGCTTAATTAACGTTTTCAAAGGCTGCATTTGACCGTTTTAGCTCATATTATGGGGTGCTCTCCGAGCTACCCCATGATACTGACTTTATTCACTGGTTGTTTTTCTTAAAAAATTAAATTACTACAAACTCTTCCAGTTCATACAAGCCATAATTAAGTAATTCTTTATGGCAATTAATTAACTTTGTAATTTCCTACCAACAAATGATATTCATCTTCATCGACCTTGGAAAAGCGGGAGGCAGCCCCGACCGTATTGGACAGGCCTGACTCCGAGTCCAACAGTTCAATGATGCTCTGAATCACGGGGCGTAGGATCAGCTCAAGACACTTGGCCAAGTCTGACTGGCTGACAATGTGACGCTGTAAAAAACAAATTAAAACAGTAACAAAAATATTTAAAAACAACATTTTATATTCCAAAACATTTTTCAAGGAAGAAGGAAGCATCCTATCATGATTTCACCAGACTGTAAAAGTTTATGAAGACCATACGTAATTGTGGCAAAACTATTAACCCATATATGTAGGCATGCATTAACATAGGGTCGGATCCTGGAGGGGCTTGTCCCAAGAAAATTCTGAGGGGGCTTGTACCTTCAACTAAAATTTTCGAGGGGGGCTTGTACCATAAGCATAAATCAACGCTAATAGTAATATAAACTCAAAATTTATAAAGAAATTGAAAAAATTGCCAATTTTTAAAAAATTCAAAATGTTGATCGATGTTTTGGAAAAAATAGGAAATTTCAGTAAAAAATTCCGGCGAAACCGGAGATTTTTTGGAATTTTGGTGCGAATACCTATTTTTTCCGGCCATTTCTGCTTACCCCTCGCCCCTGGCGGCGATAGGGCTTGTACCTTGTCCGGGTTGGGGGAGGGGGGCTTGGACCCCCCCCCCCGTGTTAACCTATGCATATATGTATAGAATAGGAAACAAAGAAAAACAATAGGCAGAAAACTTAGTAAATTATTACAAAACCGCCCCCCCCCCCGAAAATTTTTCGTCCCTATGCTACGGCCCACAGCTAGATACTTATTTTACTAACTGTGACACTTAGTTATTGATAAATAAAAAAATCAAAAAGAATGCACAAAGCATACCTCCGATTTCCCGTAAAGCTCGCCCAGAATGTCAATCAAAACCTGAGCGCACAACGGCAGCTCTGTCTGCTGGCTGAGCAGAAATCGAATATAGGACAGTATGCAGGGGAGAAGAATTTCACGACATTCTAAAACGAAAATATTAAGGTGGTGATTCCCTTTGGTCATATAAAGTTTGCACCATTATTACTCATTCATTACTTGGAGTCAAGAAGCCGTTTTTATATTATCAAAATGCAGCTTGACATTTTCTCTTTTAAATGCATTTTTAACACATTTTAGAAGAAGTATAATTTTCCAGAGTTTTTGCAGACTCAAGTAAATTGTTTCGCGAGACATCGGTTATATCATTCGATACCTCCATCAAATAGCTGGGGACGACTTTTTATGTATTGTGAAATCCTCTTCGTTATGGAGAAATAAGCTGAAATGTGTGCGTAACCTGTATTTTGCCTACTTTTTCCAAATTTGTCAAGCGATTACTTTAGCTAAAAAGCAGCAATAAAGGCAACTAAAAAACGTCCCTGGGTATATTTGTGCAGAACTCATTTGTTAAGTAGCAGCCCTCCATCTTGCATGGTGAATGCTCAACAATCTTTGGAAAAAATTAGTTGTGTTATTGCAAAAACTACATTTCTCATGATAGCATCCTATGGGATAGCTGTTGGAAGACAATCATCCATCGGATAATTTGCCCCTGTGGGACCTTCAGATGGACGCCCTTAGTTTGATTTTCTGGCTTGTGTAGTTCAAGAAATGATGGATTACTTAATTTCTGCAAAAATGACAAGTTTTCGAGGCCAAAACAAGAACATCGGCTATATCGCCCGCTAGAAAAAAGCTAGAAAGTTGCCTTTTAAAAAGCAAAAATGTGAAGCTCAACGAGATCTTTCAGATGAATATAGTCACAACTGTATAGCTGCCGCCAAACTTTCAGAAATTGGGAACAACCGCCCTGATGGGAAATCTCGAATTTTTGAACCGGGATTGCACGGAGGGTGTTACAGCGATACAAGAACGTATCGCGGCGAAAGAACGGCGAAAGTTTCGCCAAATTTCATCCTGATTTGCGCCGCCACCCAAAAATTTGTGCCCAAAAGGACCTTAAATTAAATCACCACCTTAAATAGAAAATACTTAAAAATACACTAAATGAAAAAATAAATAAAATAATGAAAACAATAAGCAAACATACTGTCTGTAAAACGTGAGTACGCATACTTCAGCCATCGCCTAGTGGCTTATTTCTAGACCAAAATTTATGGGGAGGGTGGAATGGGGGGAGGCTCAAAGTTGCCCTCCCATGGCTCACCAACAACGGAAGGGCATATTTTGAAAACAATTTGCGAATTTTTACGTTTTTTGCGCAAATTGCCAGACTAATTTTAGGCATTTTAAGCTAAAACACGAAAATTCATCTAAAAACTCCCGGCGAAGCCGGAAAAGTTCTTACATTCGAAGTAAAAATGATTAAATTTGGCAATTTTTCGGGTTATGGGGAAGGTCCCCGAATGGGGGGCAGTCCCCCACTGCTGCCCCTCCCCAGAAAAAATAAGCCAGGTCTACATACTTACCCTTTATTGCAAAGAGGGGGCCATGCACGCAGTCATTCATGCACTGGACTTTCTGACGGGTAAGGAGGCGATCAGGCACACTTTCAAGGATATTTTTCAATTTCAGGCTGAAATTGAACGAACATATATTTAGTGGAACTGACAACGATAAAACAATTTATTACGTAAGTCTACGAAAAAGGTTTCCAAATTTCCGACTCAGGAATTATCTTTTGGGTCCTGTGCGAAAAATTTTTATCATTAAAATGTGGAATTGAGCAAAAACTAAAATCTACTAACCAAACACATAAAGCCTACAGTTTATTAATTAAAATTCACATTTCATTAAAAGAAAACCAAATTAGTTAAGTTAATTAACTATCAATAGTTTACAATATTATTTCATTCTCAATAAAATTAATTAAATTCAATTATAATTAACATAAATATTACCCAAATAAAATACGTATTTAGCTAGCTAACCTAAGCATAACCGGATCCAACAGCGTAGCCATCTGATGAATGGCATGCGGCAAATATTTCAGGGCCGCTCCCTGACAAATTAGCGTCCGTTTATCCAGGGTTGCCTGCAGTAGTGGGGGGCGGCGTGAGCCCCCCGAAAAAGACGAGGGACTGAGGGTCTGAGAACCCCCAGAAAAATGAGTCGGGAAAGGGTGGTCCCCCTCCCCCAGGGTCCCATTCACAACCGCAGTGGGGATGGTGGGGGCGCCCACCCCCGGAATGGAGGTTAGCCCAGCGGCCGACAGGGAATGCTGGTGCTGGTGGTGGGGGGTTGAAACGGCCATCAGGCCGCTCAGGGAATCCAGCAGGTGACTGATACTGATCAGAAATCGATCCCGCTCAGCCTGAGAGTCGCGTTCGCTGGCTTCCATTCTAGAATAGAAACAGGAAAAAGACACAGAAAATTGGGATGGAGAATAGTTTTGTGAATGCAATCATCAGAGAGAAAAAAAGCAGCCGTAGCAGCAGCAAAATAAGGGATTTGAAAACATCTCCAGAAGGTGTGGGCGGCAAACATTGACCATACTGTGTGAGTATCCTCTTCATAAAAAATTACAACCTCTACAGATACCTATATGATTCCCTGATCCAACATTAAATAGAACAACTTGAACCAAAATGTAAGAAATAAGTATGAGGGACAATCCAGCAATTCTTACTCCTGACAACGCAGCCTGGACTGTACAATAAATCGAGTGAGATACTCAAACGATTTCAGGCCATTGAATAGGCTTTCCGAGTGACGACCCACCTCCAGAATATACTCCGTCAATATGCCGATCAGTTTCCTGTAACAAATAAAATCTTATGAAACCACAAACCATAACAACAATTGAAAACAGATTCCATTTATTTATTTTTTATTTATTTATTACAATATTTAATCTTTATAATTTATTCTTTATCATTGAACTACTCAGACAGAAAATCTTCAACTCTGGGCTATGCTTTTGCCAACTGAGGAGGACCCGTGTAAAAATATTTCACAAACCTTAGTTCATTTATTTATATTTTTTATTTATTTTACATGACGAAATACAGAATAAATAATTAAATACAAAATGCGCACTTGTATGCAAACGTTGCACTGAAACTGTTGGCCAAATAGTCATCTAAGATGGGCTTGAAATTATGATAACGCTTCTCCCCGACCAATGTTATGACGAAAACCTGCAACGTTAATAATGCGAAAAGTTCAAGAAACAAAACCTATAAGGAAACCTACAAATCAAAATAATATGCATTCCAAATCGTTGCAATAAAGCGCCAACAACGCTCTTATGCAGTTCCCGAAATCATTTCCGGGGAGGGGACCGACTTGAACAATTTTCGGGAATTAGGTTTATGAAAAAACCCAAAAATTGCAGAAATAAATGCAAAATTTTCTCAAAAATGTCTGGACTTTTAGCCAGAAACGACATTGCAAGGCAGAATTAGAAATCCACGCCGCACACGAAAATGTTAAAAACCATAGGCTATGCTGCTTTCAAAAAACCCTAAAAATACCTGCACGGGTATTCAGTTTCTGAATACCATAATCACGCCAGCAAAAAGCCCTTCTCTAAATCTAGGTATCTACATAAACGTATTGACTTCTTCACATGCTATATACTTCTGTAACAAGAAATCCCTAAATTAGTGTATTATCTTCTAAATTAGTGTATTATCTTCTCTTTGTGTCTTGCATTTCGGTATATTCTTGCAATAAACAGCAAAGCCTTATACAGTACAGTATACACAGGACAACAACTCACCAAACAGTCAAACACCAAATGATCATACTCTGCCGTACTGGTCAGTATGGTAAACAGGGCGTCCAGAATGTCCTGGAGGAATTTGACCACCTCCTCCCCGGCCTTTTCCATCTCGGCTCGCATCAGCCCTTCCAGGTGGCGTTTCAGATTCACCCGCTGACTGCTCCACTTCAGCAGACCCAGCAGCTCCACGTTCTGGGTCAGTTTGGTGGAGCAGATCAGCGTCCGAATCTGAAAGCTGTCCTTATTGTTCTGGAAAAGAAAAACAGAAAAAATCAAAAATCAAAATCAAAATGAATACAGACAAAACTACATACACGCCAAAATAAATTGCCGCTTCACTAACAAACGTGGTTTGATGTCAGTGGCATTGTCATTACAAATCTGTGTGTTAGGCTTGCCTTATGTAAACAAAACGTGAAATCCAAATGTCAGTGACAGCCATAAAATCTGTAAGTGAAACGGCAATTTATTTTGGCGCGCATGTAGTGATGGGCACTGGATATCCGGATATCCGTGTACATTTCAGTCAAAACAATGAAAAATTAGCAAATTTTTGACAAAAATTTCAAAAATTTTAAAAAATTTTTGAAAAATACCACTGAAAATATTTTTGAAACGAAGGTTGCGGCTTCGTTGCATGATAGACATTCACAGCCAGCCGAAAAATTGACAAAAAAATTGAAAATTTAACTGCAACATCGAAAAATTTTTTGAAGTTAAGTTTGGAATAGGCGGATAACCGGATATCCGTTAACGCAAAACAGGTGGATATCCGGATATGAAAAAATATCCGGTGCCCATCACTAGACAAAACACTGTTATAGTACAAAACACTATACAAGTCGTATCATCAAGGAGGCATGGTGAGCCCCTAATTTCGTATCAATCCGGAAAACAAAGTATTTTTAGATGGAAAGGATATCGGGGGAGGGCTGGCCCGACGAGGGGGTAATAAAATTTCCGGCTGTTTTTGTGAGTTTTTAGAGTTTCAGGCATATTTTGAAGGTAGAAATGCAAAAAGTTCTCAAAACCATTTGCAGTTTGGCGGCTAAAACTAGACATTCTGATCAGTTATGGGGCACAAAAGTTTTGGCAAATTTTTGGGTAGGGGGAGGCGAGCGCCAGTGAAGGCTTACCTGAGTATAACCATGTGTATGTATTTGACCCCCGCGTCCAGGAAAGCCGGCATATCCCACCCTGTCCAAATCGCCACGACTCGAGGGCAAACTGAGATAGCTGACATCGCCGTCGTCAAATCGTTTATCAATCTAGAAAAAAAGATGAAAACATGACAAAAACATGCATTGAACAAAACCTATTGAAAGGGAAACAATACAGTTCTTCCTAATGTTGGGCGGTAATTAGCTAGGAACATGATTAGAAAACGCGATTTTACTACCAGGAATAAGCCAATACATTAAACTGCCTGTCAACATCATTATTAGATACACAATCATTTAGATAGCATTTAACCTGATAGTATGATTGTGATATTAATCTTCACTATCAAAATGTTCCACGTAGCATCATTTTCATCTCTAACGTTGCCCTAGATGACCAGGCTTTTTCTTGCAAGCCCTCCCCAACAGCAGTTAAATTTGACGGGTGCGCCCATATAAAAATATCAGCGAAAATTTGTAGCACTGTGTCAAGAGTATCCCTGTAGTATATAGTTTGATGATTAATTTAAGTATTCGCATACTTTATAAACCAAGAGATCATGTAGCCCGTCACTCAGAGTGGTTCCATTATCCTGTATCAGTCGAACAAAGGCCAACGCAAAGGCTTTCTCATGCTTATCCTTGGCTGAAAGCCAAAAACAAAAACAAAATTGACAATATTTATTTTTTAAATTATCATTAACAATAAACTACAATTACTAGATAAAAACTAACATTAAAACAAGAAAATAATTAAAAAAACTTGCAAATATAGTTGCATTACCTTCATTCATTGCTAGAGCGATTTAATTTTAATTTATCATAACAATACGTATATTACAATTAATAGATAAGAACTAAATTTAAAACAAGAAAATAAAAAATTGAAACTACTTGCATTACCTTCATTGCTAGAGCGATGCTTGAACGTGAAACGAACATGAATCCCGGAGAAATCATTAAACTGTTCCAGCGGAACGCTGATCTAAAAAATGTAGCAGGGAACTTAATTCAGAAATAGAATTTAGATTAATTTTTTCAAATAATCTCCCTTCTAAACCTCAGACTCAAAAAACACAGTTATCATCAAATCTCTAGATAAGTCTACACCACAAAGGTAAACCATAACTCATGCCGTATTTTGATACGTCGGAACCAAACTAGAGATTTTGATGCAGCAAGAAAAACATTTTTTTGGGAAGCTCTAACAAAATAAAGTTATTGGTGTGCAAATAATCTTCTCTCTGGCTTATCCCTTGGCAATTTTTTATGGGGGGAGCTTCATGAGCCCCCCCCCTCAACGATGGGGAGGGGGGCTCACCCAAAAGGGGGGGGGCATATTTTTAGAACATTTTTTCGAATTTTCGTGGGTTGTTTTGTGTACAAACTGCTAAAAATCGCTAAAAAATGACTAATTTTAGGTGTTTTTTAAGCTGAAATAGCGAAAATTTAGTCAAAAATCCGGCGACGCCGGAAAAATTTTTGAAAATTTAGGGTAAAAATGGTAAAATTTGGCAATTTTTGGGGTTATGGGGGAGGGAGGTCGGAATTTATGGGTGGGGGCCTTTCATGGGGGGCTCCTCGAATTGGGGGGGGAGGTCGCCGAATGGGGGGCGGCCCAATAGGGATAAGCCAGTTCCCTGCCCCCCTCTCGCCCAGAAAAATGATATGTCATAAGCTATAAAGCGCCTGGAACTATAGTACGACCAAAAAATGCGTGTACAAACTTCGACCGTTTATAGCAGATTAACCTTTGGAGTAAACCCCAACAATATATTTTTTAGAATCCTCAGGAACCAGAGATTTCGAAAATTCGGCAAAATCCGGAATTCCGGGTTTCATTCACGGAAAAACTAAAATTGTTAGTATTTTGCCCAATTTTTATCGCAATCAAAATTTTGTTTTCACTATCGAAAAGAGCTGGTCCCGCTGCCAATTTTCGTTCTTACAAGTTTTTCACGAAAATGCACCCAATTTCCGGAATTTCGGGTTTTCAAAATTTCCGGATTTTAAAAATTTTCTCCAATACTC
Organism: Trissonchulus latispiculum; assembly: GCA_030248195.1. Classification (NCBI taxonomy): domain Eukaryota; kingdom Metazoa; phylum Nematoda; class Enoplea; order Enoplida; family Ironidae; genus Trissonchulus; species Trissonchulus latispiculum. The sequence continues at coordinate 19,764 of JASAND010019984.1, read as the reverse complement.
GCAAGATGGATATCATTCGAAAGCTCTTATCGAGCAGAACAACTTTTGTAATAGAATGAACTCTTGAAAATGCACACAATTCCCGGAATTCGAGAAAACAGGATTTTCCCGATTTTAAAAATTTTCTCCAAAACCCCACAACATGGGTATCATTCGAAAGCTCGTGATGAGCTGAACAAATCTTGTAATAGAACCAATGTCTGAAAAGGCACCCAATTCCCGAAATTCACGAATTCCGGATTTCACTCTAGCTTCGAAGGTATTAGCGAATTCCGAGAACTGGGCTCATTTCTGCGAGTTGGTTCCATTACAAGATTTGTTCAGCTCATCAAGAGCTTTCGAATGATACCCATATTGTTGGGTAATGGAGAAAATTTTTAAAATCCGGATAATCCTGTTTTCTCGAATTCCGGGAATTGCGTGCATTGTCAAGAGTTCATTCTATTACAAATGTTGCGAGTATTGGAGAAATTTTTTAAAATCGGGAAATTTTGAAAACCCGGAATTCCGGAAATTGGGTGCATTTTCGTGAAAAATTTCTGGGAGCAAAAATATGCAGCGGGACCAGCTCTATTCGATCGTGAAAACAAAATTTTGATTGCGATAAAAATTGGGCGAAAAACTAAAAATTTTAGATTTTCCGTGAATGAAAAACGGAATTCCGGATTTTCCAGATTTTCGAAATCTCGGGTTCCTGAGGACTCTAAAAATATATATATATTGTTGGAGTTTACTCCAAAGGTTAATCTGCTATAAACGGTCGAAGTTTGTACACACATTCTTTGGTCGTACTATAGTTTCGCCATAAAGCTGGCACCCACTTTAACAGTTTCCATCCATCTTGGCTTATCATCGTGATAGTAGACAATGCTGGAGTAGGATTCAACCTGATGCTGACTGGGACCAAAAACAACTGCCTAAAAATACAAATATAAAAATAAAATAATTCTTTTCCAAGTGTTTTTCAAACACAGTCCGCCAGCAACAAAACTACGTATCTACCAGTGATCATACAACAGCGCAGCACAGCTAAAGCATGCCAAGCATAAGAATATCATCGCGCTACGAAATCCAAACTAACCAACGCAAAAAAATCAAAATCCAATTCTGTTTCCAGAAATTTTTCCCAAATCAAAACCAAATTACGTATCTACCCTGTGTGCGTACTGTACATTGACGTACCTTCTTAATATTTCCTAGCTCGTCCACAATGCAGACACGGCACTCAATATTTTTGTCCGACGTTTTTCCGGTTCGAAATTCTCCGGAAACCAGGGTCAGATAGACATCATTCCGAACGTCGCCCGGCGAAATCACCTCCGGAAAGCCCATCTTTCGTGCTACAGACAGGGAAGGTCCCGTAAATAGGTGTGGATAACCTTGCCGAACCTAAAAAATACTGACAAAACCTTTGAAGCAAAGAAACATAACAAAAACTGAAAAAGCTCTTCTATTGTGAGATTGTTTTGCCCAAAACTTTCGTGTTTTACTCGTGATCAATTTCCACAAAATTTTACAAATCAATGTGCTCAACAAAGTTGGCAAAGCTTCTTGGCAAAGTTGCCCCGGTTTGTACAGACCCGGCTGAAACTAACCCTCTTTTTTCGCGAGCAACTCGCGAATTCGCTCGCGAACATTAGCAAAAAGTGCTCGCAAGTTTTCACGAGCAGCTAGTCTTTTGTTTCTTTTTTGGAATCCTTTTGATCGTTTTATGAAAACAATTTCCATGCTGTGCTTTGTATGTGTTATATAAGCATATATAACATACGTATGTAGCTTAGTGCTGTAGCACTACTGCTACATACGTATACACGCATAACTGTACATAAGTACGCATATATACAACTTAGTCAACTAAACATTGTGCAAACTTGTATGCAGTAATGTACGTAAGCAAGCACTGAAGAAGCTGCAGAAAACGTTTGAGAATAGAAATAGCCGACATAAAAAGCATAAACTTAGGTAGAAAAACTCTACGAGCAAACGCGAGCATTGCATGAAAAGACTACGAATTTTCACGAGTTGCTCGCGAATCGTTCGCAAGCAAAAGGGTGGGTTACTTTCAGCCGGGACTGTAGCCCCCAAGGCCCAAACCCCAACAAGTAACAATAATAAATATCTCTCGCACAGGGCAACGGAATCATCTCCGGTTTAATGTTGAAACCAGCTTTTCTACCAGTCGTAAACGAAACTACAGTAGGAACGTGATGAGGAAGACAAAAAGTGAGCAACCACCATGAAACTAGTCTGCTTTCTATTTACATATCCAAACTAAGCTAAACAGTGCCCAAAACTTCAGTTTAGTACCAAAATAGACTCAAAAAATCTCAGATCAAAAAATTCGGCGAAGACAAAGAAACACTTCGACCAAAAAGCCTATCTGAACTTTTCTTGGCACCTTTTAGAGACTGAAGTGAGGTGGTGTCGAGTGTGGGGGCCTTGAAACTTAAGAGGGGGCCCTTTTAGGAGAAAGAAAAATGAAACGCACCTCAGAAACACTGCCATGCAGCAACTGTAGAGTGACCCAAACACCCTGATCTTTCTGCTGGTCAGAGGCAGCTGTGGAGCCCTGTGAACCGGATTTCGAGGAATTCGGTAACGGCGAACCGGAACCACCGGTTTGCTGCTGCTGCTGTTGCTCAAAAAACGGATCCAGACGGGCAGCGGCATAGTTCCGGTCGCAGATCAGCTTCCGGGTCAGGGCGTCTGGGCTGTCATCACCGCAGCTGGAAAAGTTTATGTAGGTTAAATGAACAAAAAAGATTTTAAGAAACGCATTGTGTACGTGTATGTACGTTGTACAACAAGACCAAAAAATTTGATGTCAGGACTGTGTTACAAAAGATTCTCCTAAGGCTACCTAGGAGCGCTCCTAGGTGAATTAGGTCTCGATCTGGTTGCAATTTTCGTCTCGCCCAACCCTACCCAGGGTATCAAAAATTCTCCTAACTTAGAAATGCTAGCCATTACTTTTGCCTAAGTTGGGAGCAGTGACAGCTAAACTTATGAGAAATCTTTGAAACGATTTATTTGACGAGGTCTCCTAACAGTTTCCTACAGAATATCCTTCTGAATGGATACTTCGGGTAATCTTTTGCACTGCGACCTTGGATTACAGACGAAACATCTACTATATCCCTCCTGCCCTGCATAGAGAAAATTGTAAAATGACCTGTGGAATCCAGCATTATTTTAAGCAAGTTCCACACATAGAAATGAGAAATTTCTCAGGTACATCAGCATTCACGGGTATTCAAATTCTGTTCCTGAATACTGCCTGAATAGGTCTTAAATAATATTCGAACAGAGAACAAAAATTTACAACAATCAAATAACCAGTTTACTTACAGAGAAATTGGCATAAAGGCTTGTTTGTCGGTTTCTCTCAGAAAATTTGAGCGAAAGGTTTCTGTGATATCCAAGGCTAAAAAGAACAATTCCAATGAGAATAAAAATTTTAACACTTTGCATACTACGCAGGAAGTAAGAAAAGAAATTTAAAACAAAAATTATTCTAAAGTTCGTAGCTATTATTATAGCATCAGAAAAAGGTTGAAAATAGGATTGAAAGATGTGAAGAAAAGTGTCCACGGTTTGCAGTCGAGGAGTAATCTAACCATTCAGCACCCCCTGGGTTTACTTTACTATGGAGGGGGGGCGTCCCCCCACTTTTCGGGTTCCCCCCCACACGACCTCTTCCCTCCTCCCATTTTTTGCTTCCCCCCACTCACTATAAGGTGCCCAGGAAATGCCAAATCTTAAGGATTTCTGGTCCAAATTTTCAAAAATTTTCAGGCTTCGCCGAAATTTTTTGGTCAAAAATCGTCTATTTTGGTACTCAAATTCAATTTTTGCACAGTTATAGCAGTAGAAAACAGAAAACAATTTTTTACTTTACTTTACAATTTTTGGCATTTTTAGACCATTTTATCCCACCCACTGTTGCTGTTGGACCTCCCACCACTCTCCCCCACCCCCACTTTTTCCGCCTAAAATAAACCCAGCCCCACACACACACGCATAGCAAGAGACTATAACATATTTAGGCTAATTCCAGCCTTTCAAAATTCATGCGTACCTGCGACACCGTAGGCCTGTCTCACCGAACCACCGGTGGTACTGGGCCGACGCAAAGCAGAGGCATCCTTGGCTTCCAGGCATCCTGAAAAGTCGGCAAAAGAAAGCTGCATACATTATCAGAAAAACAAATTTTGACAACATCGGAGGTTTCCCTCTTTGAAACAAAAAATTCAAAAAATAATTGTGGTCAGCAAACAATATTAAAAGTAGAATTAGATGGGCTCAGCATATCACAATAATATTCTTGTGCTACAAAAAATGTAGACAGTCATACCTAATTTAACGACTTGGCAGATCAGAAATACTCGCCTCCTTTCTAGATCTTTACTGCCAAGGTCCTAAAGTGGAATAAAGCAAAATGTTTACAAAACGGAAATATAAGAAATATTAAATTGGAAACTAACAAAAAAATTTCGTAAAACGCAACAGAAAACCAAACACACAACAACACACAGCCACAAAAATTACTACTACTACTGCTGCTGCTACTACTACTACTACTTTTGCTTGTTTGCCAACACGCTTACAATACATTTTACCAGGCCTACCGTAAAGACAACGCAACCCGCATTGGAACCAGTTTTCAATAGGCTACTATTACGATGGGTGTTAGCACCGGGTGGCCAAATAATGGTATAACTTTCCCTAAAATAGAAAAACTCAGACCTTAATACACATACCAAGATTAAACCAAAAAAACTGAATTTTACGCAATAATTATTTAGTCAACAAGAATTTATTAAACTTTTATTGTGGCAACAAAAATTGAACCCGTGCTTGTTAACGCAGACAAACGTAGCACAAAACATAATATCGGTGAACAGTAAAGCACTAAATATTGGACATTCACAATTCCAGTCTAAAAAATTTGTTTTTAGAATTTGTTGTTTCCTCCCACCTCTTCTAAAAAAGCACCCACATCCATTATACAGAATTATATTGCATTGATAAAATCAAAACTTTATAATAAGAATTATCATAAACTATTATAAACTCTTGACTGATTTAATCAAAACTTAAATAATTCGTACGAAAATGTCTGTAGCTCATCAGCATCGTACAGAGCCAGGGACAATTCAGCGTCAGTGGACAGGCGAGAAGAGAAGCTCTGAATTCGCAGGAACAGGGAATGTGTACCCGAGCAGCGTTTAGGACTGCCGCCGGAATGCTAGAAAGAAAATGAAAAAATAAAGAAAACCTGATATCTCACACCAAAAAAAACTGCAAGAAACACTCAAAAATTCGGGCCTCCGGTGGGAGTTGAACCCACGACTGCACGAGGCCAATTTTGGCAAATTCAGATTTGGTTTTAAGGCAATAATCCAAGTAAAATTACAACAATACCGCCTAATATATTATTGCAATCATTTCATGTCAAGACAAATTTCATCCAATTCAATCATCAACTGATCGATAATTAATAAACATTTTTGATAATTAATAAACAATACTGCACAATCATAATTAAAGTTGCTTACTGTAGATGCTCGTATCCTATCCACTGATTTTCGATGCTAAAATAATACAATACAAAACAGCACTAACTATATATGTAAAACTACATAACAAACTCTTTAAAGTTGGAGCACTAAAATATTTCAATAATAGCCTTTAATATTATAAACTTCTTCTGTCCAACTGAAATTACTATTACAAAACTTTCAAACTAATCCCCATTCAATCACCTCATTGTACATTTCCATAATGCTTAGCTGGTCCTGACGTAACACTGAAGCCTCATCATCACGAACAATCATGTCCAGATTTAAAGCACTACAAAATATGGGAATCAAAAATACTAAAACGTTGTCAGAGATTTATCCAGACGCTGGGTGGGTACATAGGTAAGGTACTAGAGGCAGGTATGATATTCCTTTAAGAATGTGTGCAAGTTTTTGTCCAAGAAATAATTTAAGAAAAACATACCCCCACTTTTGGGTTCCCCCTCGAGACGACCCCTCCCCCGCCCACTCACTATAAGGTGCCAGAAAGTGCCAAATTTTAAGGATTTTTGGTCAAAATTTTCAAAATGCTTCACCGGAATTTTTTGATCAAAAATCGTCTACTTCGGTTCCAAAACTTAATTTTTAAGCATTTTTAGCTTAGTTGTAGCAGTATATATACGTAGAAAAAAACGCAATTTTTACGGTACTTTTAGCATTTTAGCCCATTTTATTCTCCCCACGTTTGGTCTTCTCGCCCCCCGCAATTTTTTTTCACATAGAGAAAACCCAGAAAGTAGACTGCAGGCTCCGATACAAACAGCTTATCTTTATGTCAGTGTGCGTGCAGGCTTACAGAACAGGAAGCAACAGGCTTAAAACTAGACTCCTATTCAGTGCAATAATTTAGGAATTTCTGAGATTTTGATATATTCTACTCACAAAAATTCTAATGGACAAATTTCCAGGTGGGCCGTCATGGCTCGGAGGCCCACTGAACACCTTATTCCCGCCATTTATTTACGGCTATGTCTGTGTACCACAAAAATAAAATGCTATACATGTGTTATACCTGTTTCCAACATCAATCTGTTGAGCAGCCTTTTTCTTCAGCTCTCTCAGTTCGTCCTAAAGTCAAAGACGGATGAACAAAAATGAATAATAAAAATATATAAATCCCACATACAGCATGCAACAAAAAACAAAGAAAGTCAAGGTAAACCAAAAACAATGCTTGCTCTTCTCTAAGGAACGGTGTTCGGTATCACATACATCTCGTAGCGATTCTATAATAACAAAAAACGGCTCCACCTGCCCTGTGCGGGAAATGAGCAACACTTAAAAACACCATGAATGGCTCACGTAGCTCACTGGTTAACCTACCACTGGCAAACTGCCAAAGAGTATCTGTTTTCGCATATTCATAACATCTCGAATCAGATTCAATCGTGTATTGAGCAAATCATGGGCCTGAGATGCGGAAGCACCTTCCTATAATCCATAGCAAATATATTATATCGTTTACGTACGTAAACACATAGTCATATATACGTTGCCAATCTACATAGCTACAGTGCAAAATAATATATTTATAAAGAAAGATATACACTTTTATAAATCAAATCTATTGACACATCTATAGTTACAAAATTCTGCAGAAATCCCGCTTATGATAAAAGATGGGAATCCTGTTCTTGAAAATTTAGATAAAGCAGAACACTTTAATACATACTTTTCCTCGGTCTTTACGCAGGACGACGGAAAAAGGTTAACTAATCTTACGGTTCCTACAAATTTTCATGATTATGTCAATTTTCCCCTGAAGTGGTTGAAAGGCATTTAAAATCAATGCCCCAAAACTCAGTTTTGGACCCGATGGCATCCCTCAATTGATATTGCATAAACTCTCAACTTCTTTGGCGTTTCCGCTTTCAATTATTTATACGAAGTCGTTTCAAGTTGGGATCTTACCTAGTGAGTGGAAAATCGCTAAGATTGTACCTGTACATAAAAAAGGAGCACGCAGTATTTTTGAACACTATAGACCCATTAGCTTATTATGCTCTAGTGGAAAAGGAATGGAGTCAGTTGTAGCAGATAGTCTATCTACTTTTCTAGAACGTTCAAACTTAATGGCATCCTGCCAATTCGGCTTTAGGAAAGGAAAATCTACTGTAACTCAACTTTTAGAAACTCAGAATATTTGGACCAAATCTTTAGAAAATGCTGACAACATTGATACCATTTTTCTTGACCTTGCAAAGGCCTTCGATACAGTCCCCCATACTAAGCTTGCTCAAATTTTAGGTTCAGTTGGTATAACTGGAAAACTTTTGGCTTGGCTGAAAGCTTACCTCAATAATAGAACTCAATTTGTTGAATTGGATGGTTGCAAATCATCTATTAAAGAGGTTGTATCAGGGGTACCCCAGGGTAGCCTTCTAGGCCCCCTATTGTTTTTAGTTTATATAAATGATCTCTCTAAAATCCTGAAGTATTTGAGTATTAGGCTCTACGCTGATGATGCTAAACTTTTCTTGTCTTTTTCAAAAAATAATATGTGCCAAACTCTGATCCAAGACGATTTAACAAGAATTCTGGCATGGACTAAAGAAAGACAACTTTCACTTGCCTTTAATAAGTGCTTTGTAATGCACTTAGGATATGCAAACCCTCTATACTCTTACAATTTTGGTCCTCATGAGTTGGAAACTGTAACACAGTTTAAGGATTTAGGTGTCACCGTAACATCCAAGCTTAGTACCTTTTGCCATTGTTTGCACATTGCTACTGCTGCTTCGCAAAAAATTGGCTTGCTCTTTACGGTATTTCATACCCGAGAAACCAATTTCTTGCTAAAAATGTACAAGTCCTATATCCGCCCTGTACTAGAATATTGCTCTGAAGTGTGGTCTCCTCATTATCTTCAGGAAATCGATGTCTTAGAGAAAGTTCAACGTAAATTTACCAAGCGCTTACCTGGTTTGAAAAATATGACCTATTTGCAAAGGTTAGAATTTTTAAAATTAAAATCACTAGAAGAACGTAGGATTGAAAAGGATTTAATTATGGTGCATAAAATAATCAACAATTTGGTTGACTTAAACTTTGCTGATTACTTTGCGTCTAATACATATAGTGCAACGCGCGGTCATCCTTTTAAATTGTTAGTATCTCGATCTCGTCTTGCAGTGAGAAAAAATTTTTTCAGTAATAGAATTGTGTCTATTTGGAATTCACTTGACTCTGATGTGGTGTGTACTAGTAGTCTCAGTGATTTCAAAAACAAATTGAACAATACGTCCTTGTTTCACTTTGTCAGGGGACGGGGATTAGTAGCCGGTCAATCGGCCCACCCCATTCCCAACCGGCCTTTATATGCTGTTAATTAGTGCTGTTCTTGACCGTTTTGTCTGTTTCTGTTCATCTAAACTCTTCAGATCATCTATGTTTTGTAATGTATAGACGTTGGTTGGTTAAATAAACAGATAGATAGATAGATAGATAGATAGACATCAAGTTGCTAGTCGAACAATAAATCAAGAAAATGATATGTACAACTTTTATTTACACACAATAACCGCTCCTTATCTGATACATTCTTACAGAATCATTGCAAAATATACGTAATACACCGTTAAGCATTATTTAAATACGCGTGCGTGCACACTATAAAGTAGGCATTACCTACCACAAAGATTCCTTTAACAATGGTCCACCATTCACGCAAACTGTGCGTCATTTCACTGACCAGTGGATCTCTACCAGAAGTTGAGCTTTGCTCAGGCTTCATCCTGAATAAAAACATCCTGGAAAACTTAAGCCAATAATTAAGGGATAGGATGATGTGGGGACGGAGCCTTAGCGCAAAACTTTCTCCAAGTGCATAGACAGTAGAAAATAGGAAAGTGACCTCCGGAGAGAACTCCAACCTACAAACCGGATATCCGATTTGAGAAAAATAACCAGAAATCCAGATATCCGTTAAAGCAAAATAGCCAGATCCGGATATGAAAAAATAGCCGATGCCCATCACTAATTGTCCCAGAACACAGACCACTTCTGCTACCTTCCCACCGCAGTGGTATCCATTTACCCTACCGTGCGTAAAGGATAGATGGCTGGGTTGGCTAGAGCCCGCAGCGAACCGATATGTGCTTAGTCCCTTGCTCAATTAGATTACTGAAAACTTTGTGGCAATCGATATTCGAGACCGACAATTACAAAAAGAGATGAATTCATGAAGACTGATATATTTTGAAGAAGCTGATAACTTGTTTTTATATCCTGCACATATATACCTCGAACTGTCGGTTTCTCGGTCGCCCGCCTTAACCACACAGCCGTTAGGACACACGTGTAAACAAACAGTACGGTATATATATATACATGCATTACGTATTACAGACAAAACTTTTGTAACGATCTTACCTGGGATGTTTGGTTGTGTAAACCGAAGGAAATATTCCCAGAGTGGTTCTATCAGTCAGCTTATAGCCTCGATACCATTCTAAACCTACAACAAACAAGACAAAATATTGCAGTGGTGGGCTACTGGTACTGGCTTTTTCCTACAGGGAGGGGGGGGCGGCCAACCCCCACCCCCAGACTTGGGCCGCCCTCCCCCAGGATTCGGGCCTTCCCCCAGAACTCTAAAGTGCCCGGAAGAATAGTTTTGAGGGTAAATTTTGAAACATTTTCCCGGCTTCGCCGGATTTTTAGGCATTTTAAACGTTTTTAGCTATTTTAAGCTTAAATTTAGGTTAAAAACAGTTATATATATACTTTTTAGCTCAGCAGCAAAAATATATAGCAATTTTTAAAAAATTTTTCGCCCCCCCCCAGACTCCCCTCCCAGAAATTTTTGTCTAGGAAAAAGCCAGTTGTATACACATACACTAGCGTAGCCAGAAAAATATTTCGGAGGGGGGCAAGCCAAAAATTCTCCGAAATTTTTGCTTCAACCGAACTCGGTGGAAAAAAATTTCTGCTCAGTTTAGCGCTATTTGGATAATTTTAGTAAAAAATAGCGCCTCAGGTGAAATTTTTCGGGAAATATTGACTTATGCAGCTACGAGGCATCAATAATTTTCCTTTCGTCTCTGATTTCGGGGGGGCACGCCCCCTCGCCCCCACTGGCTACGCGCCTGTACACATATACGTACGCACGAACATATGCATCACAATGAGGAGCGGGGTTAAGCCAAGTCGTTCTCTAAATTCGAAACCCCTCCCCCTTTGCATTGAAGACGGTCTCCCTCCGCCCAGACTTAAAAAGAAATCCCAGAGGGCAACAAAGGCCTATAAATATAACCCAAACATTAATAAATGCAAACATTAGAAAAAACAGAAGCACGCATGTCGGCACAGGATGATTTCGATACTGGAATCTCCAAAAGCGGGGTCCCCAACTGGCATTTTTTATTGGGGGGTGGGTGGGGCCCTCCTACTTTTCGGAGCCCCCCCCCCCCCACTTTCGCCCCGCCCAAAATGTCAGCCCAATAAAACACCATGCGGAAAGCACACGTGGTTGTCTAATACACATTTATACCTTGACAAACCTCCACAACTTGCACCACATCTCCAACATACAACGGCAGCAAGACCAACCCAGACAACGATGAACAGCCAGCACCACTGGGAATAAAATTTGACGTGGCTAAAGAAAAACAATTCATAATGAAATACAGTATTTCAACATGTATATACGTTACTTAGCAAACAAAAAAGTATATTATATTAGAGGGCACGATAGCGCTCTCCTATGATATAAATGGGTGTAAAAGCCGTTGCGCGGCCCTTAGAGAACGTTCCAGCACCTTGCCAGCTTATAAATATTCATCAAAACAGGACAAATTTGGTTTCGTTGGAATATCCAGGGTATTTTTTAGGTATTTTTCCGGGGGGGGGGGGGGCTTCCCGGGCCCGGGGGGGGGGGGAGATTTTTTGCAAAAATGAGCCAAAAAAATTGTATTTTTTACGTATTTTGCATGGTGAAACGCAAAAAGTGCTCAAAAATGCCAGGATTTAAGCTAAAAATAGGTATTTTTACCATACATGCGCAAGGGGTGTACTGAGGGTGTACCAGGTACACCCTGATTGCTGAGGGGACCGCGCAATGCGCAAGCAAAATCAGGGGGACCGCGCAGCGCGAGCGATGCATTGCGATTGCGCAATTTAGCATAAATTACTCAGAAAAACAAGTCATAATTAACGAATATTACCCTAACTTAGTTGATACAAAAATGCGGAAAATTTGAAGAGGGTCGCTAGCAAATTACAATCTGTGAAATGAGTGAAAACGAGTGGGAATTGCTAGGCGGGGCTGCAAACTTGCTAATACTTTGAAAATGTGCTGCTATTCTATCCCCCCCCGTTGTGCGAAGGGGGACCGCGCAAAATAGTTTCTGGTATATACACCCTGTGAAGTAAGACCTTGCCCATGTACCTTACGAAAAAATCTCCGGCGAAGCCGGAAAATGTTTGAAAATCGGCCTATTTTTGGCAAAAAGTTGGGCCCCCAAAAAATCCCGGGGGGGGGGGAAGCAAAAATCCCGGGAGGGGGCGACTTCGGGGGGGAAGGCAATTTGGGGGGGAAGGTCAATTTCGGGGGGGAGGTCAATTTCGGGGGGGAGGTCAATTTCGGGGGGCACCCCCGCCTCCCCCCGGGTAAAAAATACCCTGATATCTGCACGACGAGTCCTACAAGTAGCAAAAACCTTTTTGGTTGTGCGCGTCAGCGCACTACCTAGAATAGGGAAAAAAAGGCGTATTGCGGCCTCTTGGAACATAGTTTCCCCTGTTGCCGGCGGAGGAGTTGAGGTAGAGCCTTCATATTTTACCAGTAGAAACCCCTTCACGAGGGGTACATGCTGTGCAAATTTGAGCAAAATTGGCCGAGCCGTTTTTGAGATATGGCAGATTGAATTTTTCAATGCACGTTTTTCTCTCCATTTTTCCCCCCCCCCCCCTAGAGGTCGGAGGTCTTAGATTTCCTATACCATATGGGGTTTTTTTTGAACAACTTTTTCCCCATTTTTGGGGAAATGAGTATGGAGTAGGTAGGGCCTCCCCATAGGTCTGTGTACATAGCAGGATTTCGATTTTTTCGAAGATAGTTTTTTTCAGAAATGGTCAATCCTTCTGTTCGATATAACTGCATCTGGGCTGGGCCGATGGGTCTGAGGTTGGGTGTGGAGCATGGCCCCATGAGCCTTATCTGGATGGGCTATATGAATTTTGAATCTGGCCCCTGTAATTTTCTGGCCGGGGGTCACTAGTTAACGTGTAAAAGGGGGGTCTGGGCCTACGGAGTAGGCAGCCCTATACATAAGAGCTGCTGGGCTGAGGTTTCGTATTCGAATAGGAACCCCTATATGGTGAATCTAAAGGGCCCATTAGTTTCGCTGTAGGACCTATCCATGTGGCTGGGGGGCACCCTGATGGTGGTGGGCCCTACCGTGACGCAACTCCAACTTTAACCTCTTCTACACAGATATCTACAGTGAGCAGGTCTCTCTTATTTGGGGTTTGGGGTGGGGTGCGGGGGCACTACAGCATAGACTATAGTAGGTTTCGCCCGGACCCCTGTGGCGCCCTGGCCAGGGGTCCGGACCGTGGACCGTGCCCAAAATGGCCAAAAATCGATTTTTCTGAAAGTGGCCAAGTTTGGTATCAAATGAAAGCCCTTGGTGAGGCGAACATTTTTTGTCATTGGAGGACCACTCCCAAGTGGCCCCAGTGGCCTGTGGCGCCCTGACCAGGGTCCGGACCGGTCCAAAATGGCCAAAAATCGATTTTTCCAAAAGTGGCCAAGTTTGGTATCAAATGAAAGCCCGTGGCGAGGCGAACATTTTTTGTCATTGGAAGACCCCTCCAAAGTGGTCCCAGCGGCCTGTGGCGCCCTGGCCAGGGTCCGGACCGGTCCAAAATGGCCAAAAATCGATTTTTCCAAAAGTGTTCAAGTTTGGTATCAAATGAAAGCCCGTGGCGAGGCGAACATTTTTTGTCATTGGAGGACCTCTCCAAAGTGGACCCAGCGGCCTGTGGCGCCCTGGCCAGGGTCCGGACTGGTCAAAAATCGATTTTTTAAAAAATTTCCAACTTTGGTATCAAATGAAAGCCCTTGGTGAGGGGAACATTTTTTCTCATTGGAGGACCCCTCCAAAGTGGTCCCAGCGGCCTGTGGCGCCCTGGCCAGGGTCCGGACTGGTCAAAAATCGATTTTTTAAAAAATTTCCAAGTTTGGTATCAAATGAAAGCCCTTGTTGAGGTAAACATTTTTTGTCATTGGAAGACCCCTCCAAAGTGGTCGCAGCGGCCTGTGGCGCCCTGGCCAGGATCCGGACTGGTCAAAAATCGATTTTTTAAAAAATTTCCAAGTTTGGTATCAAATGAAAGCCCTTGGTGAGGCGAACATTTTTTGTCATTGGAGGACCCATCCAAAGTGGACCATGCGGCTTGTGGCGTCCTGACGAGGGTCCGAAGTGGTCCAAAATGGCCAAAAATCGATTTTCCCAAAAGTGGACAATTTTGGTATCAAATGAAAGCCCGTGGCGAGGCGAACATTTTTTGTCATTGGAGGACCCCTCTAAAGTGTCCCTAGCCAGCTGTGGCGCCCTGACCAGGGTCCGAACCGGTCCAAAATCGATTTTTTAAAAAATTTCCAATATTGGTATCAGATGAAAGCCCTTGGCCAGGCGAACATTTTTTGTCATTGGAGGACCCCTTCAAAGTTTCCCTAGCGAGCTGTGCCACCCTGACCAGGGTCCGGAGTGGTTAAAAATCGATTTTTTAAAAAATTTCCAAGTTTGGTTTCATTTTCTGATGTATAAACAATTGCGTTTTTTCAAATTTTCCGTTCCCCACGCAGCGCGACGACCCCCCCCCGGAGGGAGTTCGCCCCCCCGTCATCCTCTTTTCCGATAACTCGTCTGTAAACGTTTTCTGATGTAGAAACAATTGCGTTTTTTCAAATTTTCCGTTCCCCACGCAGCGCGACGACCCCCCCCCCCCCGGTGGGAGTTCGGCCCCCCGTCATCCTCTTTTCCGATAACCCGTCTGTAAACGTTTTCTGATGTAGAAACAATTGCGTTTTTTCAAATTTTCCGTACCCCACGCAGCGCGACGACCCCCCCCCCCCCGATGGGAGTTCGGCCCCCCCGTCATCCTCTTTTCCGATAACCCGTCTGTAAACGTTTTCTGATGTAGAAACCATTTTTTTTTCAAATTTTCCGAACCCCACGCAGCGCGACGACCCCCCCCCCCCGATGGGAGTTCGGCCCCCCGTCATCCTCTTTTCCGATAACCCGTCTGTAAACGTTTTCTGATGTAGAAAGAATTTCGTTATTTCAAATTATCCGTTCTCCACGCAGCGCGACGACCCCCCCCCCCGTTGGTTGTTCGGCCCCCCCGTCATCCTCTTTTCCGATAACCCGTCTGTAAACGTTTTCTGATGTAGAAACAATTGCGTTTTTTCAAATTTTCCGTACCCCACGCAGCGCGACGACCCCCCCCCCCCCCGATGGGAGTTCGGCCCCCCGTCATCCTCTTTTCCGATAACCCGTCTGTAAACGTTTTCTGATGTAGAAACAATTGCGTTTTTTCAAATTTTCCGTACTCCACGCAGCGCGACGACCCCCCCCCCCCCGATGGGAGTTCGGCCCCCCGTCATCCTCTTTTCCGATAAACCGTCTGTAAACGTTTTCTGATGTAGAAACAATAGCGTTTTTTCTAATTTTCCGTACTCCACGCAGCGCGACGACCCCCCCCCCGGTGGGAGTTCGCCCCCCCCGTCATCCTCTTTTCCGATAACTCGTCTGTAAACGTTTTCTGATGTAGAAACAATTGCGTTTTTTCAAATTTTCCGTTCCCCACGCAGCGCGACGACCCCCCCCCCCGATGGGAGTTCGGCCCCCCCGTCATCCTCTTTTCCGATAACCCGTCTGTAAACGTTTTCTGATGAAGAAACAATTGCGTTTTTCAAATTTTCCGTACCCCACGCAGCGCAACGACCCCCCCCCCCCCCCGGTGGGAGTTCGGCCCCCCGTCATCCTCTTTTCCGATAACCCGTCTGTAAACGTTTTCTGATGTAGAAACAATTGCGTTTTTTCAAATTTTCCGTACCCCACGCTGCGCGACGACCCCCCCCCCCCCGGTGGGAGTTCTCCCCCCGTCATCCTCTTTTCCGATAATCCGTCTGTAAACGTTTTCTGATGAAGAAACAATTGCGTTTTTTCAAATTTTCCGTACCCCACGCAGCGCGACGACCCTCCCCCCCCCCCCCGGTGGGAGTTCGGCCCCCCGTCATCCTCTTTTCCGATAACCCGTCTGTAAACGTTTTCTGATGTAGAAACAATTGCGTTTTTTCAAATTTTCCGTACCCCACGCAGCGCGACGACCCCCCCCCCCCGGTGGGAGTTCGGCCCCCCGTCATCCTCTTTTCCGATAACCCGTCTGTAAACGTTTTCTGATGTAGAAACAATTGCGTTTTTTCAAATTTTCCGTACCCCACGCAGCGCGACGGAAAATTTGAAAAAACGCAATTGTTTCTACATCAGAAAACGTTTACAGACGGGTTATCGGAAAAGAGGATGACGGGGGGCCGAACTCCCACCGGGGGGGGGGTCGTCGCGCTGCGTGGGGTACGGAAAATTTGAAAAACGCAATTGTTTCTACATCAGAAAACGTTTACAGACGGGTTATCGGAAAAGAGGATGACGGGGGGGGACCAACTCCCAACCGGGGGGGGGGGGGTCGCGGTGCGTGGGGTACGGAAAATTTGAAAAACGCAATTGTTTCTACATCAGAAAACGTTTACAGACGGGTTATCGGAAAAGAGGATGACGGGGGGCCGAACTCCCACCGGGGGGGGGTCGTCGCGCTGCGTGGGGTACGGAAAATTTGAAAAACGCAATTGTTTCTACATCAGAAAACGTTTACAGACGGGTTATCGGAAAAGAGGATGACGGGGGGCCGAACTCCCACCGGGGGGGGGGGGGGTCGTCGCGCTGCGTGGGGAACGGAAAATTTGAAAAAACGCAATTGTTTCTAC
Source organism: Trissonchulus latispiculum (assembly GCA_030248195.1). NCBI lineage: Eukaryota > Metazoa > Nematoda > Enoplea > Enoplida > Ironidae > Trissonchulus > Trissonchulus latispiculum. Next base: position 3,189 of record JASAND010019984.1, on the reverse strand, counting down.
ATCAGAAAACGTTTACAGACGGGTTATCGGAAAAGAGGATGACGGGGGGCGAACTCCCACCGGGGGGGGGGGTCGTCGCGCTGCGTGGGGTACGGAAAATTAGAAAAAACCCAAGTGTTTCTACATCAGAAAACGTTTACAGACGGGTTATCGGAAAAGAGGATGACGGGGGCCGAACTCGCATGGGGGGGGGGGGTCGTCGCGCTGCGTGGGGTACGGAAAATTTGAAAAAAAGCAATTGTTTCTACATCAGAAAACGTTTACAGACGCGTTATCGGAAAAGAGGATGACGGGGGCCCGAACTCCCATCGGGGGGTGGGGGCGTCGCGCTGCGTGGGGTACGGAAAATTTGAAAAAACGCAATTGTTTCTACATCAGAAAACGTTTACAGACGGGTTATCGGAAAAGAGGATGACGGGGGCCGAACTCCCACCGGGGGGGGGGGGTCGTCGCGCTGCGTGGGGTACGGAAAATTTGAAAAACGCAATTGTTTCTACATCAGAAAACGTTTACAGACGGGTTATCGGAAAAGAGGATGACGGGGGGGAGAACTCCCACCGGGGAGGGGGTCGTCGCGCTGCGTGGGGTACGGAAAATTTGAAAAAACGCTATTGTTTCTACATCATAAAACGTTTACAGACGGGTTATCGGAAAAGAGGATGACGGGGGCCGAACTCCCAGCGGGGGGGGGGAGGGGGTCGTCGCGCTGCGGGGGGAACGGTAAATTTGAAAAACGCAATTGTTTCTACATCAGAAAACGTTTACAGAAGGGTTATCGGAAAAGAGGATGACGGGGGCCGAACTCCCACCGGGGGGGGGGGAGGGAGTCGTCGCGCTGCGTGGGGTGCGGAAAATTTGAAAAAACGCAATTGTTTATACAACACAAAACGTTTACAGACGGGTTATCGGAAAAGAGGATGACGGGGGGCCGAACTCCCACCGGCGGGGGGGGGGGGTCGTCGCGCCCTCCCTGTGCGTGGGGTTCGAAAATTTGAAAAAACGCAATTGTTTTTCAGAAAATCGATTTTTGACAAGTACGGACCCTGGACAGGGCGCCACAGGCCGCTGGGTCGAGGCTCCGGTCCTCCAAAAAAATTCTTTTCCCAAGGGTTTCATTTGATACCAAACTTGGATATTCTTTAAAATTTCGATTTAGAACAGTTCGGACCCTGGTCCGGGCGCCACAGGCTCCGTCGGAACACTTTGGAGGTTATGAGAGAAAATGTTCCCCAGCTTATTCACCAAGGGGCTCAGCATGTGATACCAAACTGGCTTTTGAAAATCGATTTTTGGCCTTTGGAAGTCCGGACACAGAGCCATGGCGTCACACGCTGGACTTGGAGGGATCCTTAATAAAAAAAAATGTTCCACTGACATCTCCAAGGGCTTCCATCGCTAATTCCGCCTTGACACCAATCTTGGACCTTTCCATGACAACCACGACCCATCCTCGGACCAGTCGGACCTTGATCAGGGCGCAACAGGCCGTTGGGAACACTTTGGAGTGGTCCTCCAATGCGAAAAAATGTTCGCCGTCGCCAAGGGCTTCATTTGATCCCGCTTTTTTTAAAAAATCGATTTTCTGACCGGGAGGCCTGGCCAGGGCCACAGGCGCTGGGACCACTTTGGGGGGGTCCTCCAATGAGAAAAAATATTCCCCTCACCAAGGGCTTTCATTTGATACCAAAGTTGGAAATTTTTGGAAAAATCGATTTTTGACCATTTTGGACGGGTCCGGACCTGGTCCGGGGCGCCACAGGCCGCTGGGACCACTTTGGAGGGGTCTTCCAATGACAAAAAATGTTCGCCTCGCTACGGGCTTTCATTTGATACCAAACATGGCCACTTCTGGAAAAATCTATTTTGGCCAGTTTGGACCGGCGGACCCTGGTCAGGGCCCCACAGGCCACTGGGACCACTTTGGAGGGGTCCTCCAATGAGAAAAAATGTTCGCCTCACCAAGGGCTTTCATTTGATCCCAAACTTGGAATTTTTTTAAAAAAATCGATTTTTGACTCAGTCCGGACCCTGGTCAGGGCGCCTTACAAGGCCGCTGGGACCACTTTGGAGGGGTCCTCCAATGACAAAAAATGTTTACCTCACCAAGGGCTTTCATTTGATACCAAAGTTGGAAATTTTTGGAAAAAATCGATTTTTGACCATGACGTCCGGACCTTGCCCGGGGCGCCACAGGCCACTGGGTCCACTTTGGAGGGGTCCTCCAATGACAAAAAATGTTCGCCTCACCAAGGGCTTTCATTTGATGACAAACATGGCCACTTTTGGAAAAATCGATTTTTGGCCATTTTGGACCGGTCAGGACCCTGGTCGGGGCGCCACAGGCCACTGGGACCACTTTGGAGGGGTCTTCCAATGACAAAAAATGTTCGCCTCGCCACGGGCTTTCATTTGATACCAAACTTGGCCACTTTTGGAAAAATCGATTTTTGGTCATTTTGGACCGGTCCGGACCCTGGTACGGGCGCCTACATGCGTGGGGCCACTTTGGAGGGGTCCTCCAATGACAAAAAATGTTCGCCTCACCAAGGGCTTTCATTTGATACCAAACTTGGCCACTTTCGGAAAAATCGATTTTTGGCCATTTTGGGCATGGTCCACGGTCCGGACCTCTGGCCAGGGCGTCTTTGGGGTCGAGCCGAAACCTACTATAGTCAACGCTGTAGTGCCCCCCGTACCCCACCCCAAACCCCAAATAAGAGAGACCTGCTCACTGTAGATATCTGTGTAGAAGAGGTTAAAGTTGGAGTTGGCGTCACGGTGGGGCCCACCACCATCAGGGTGCCCCCCAGCCACATGGATGAGTCCTACAGCGAAGCTAATAAGCCCTTTAGATTCACCATATGAGGGGTTCCTGTTCGAATGCGAAACCTCAGCCCAACAGCTCATCATGTATAGGGCTGCCTACTCCGTGAGCCCAGAACCCCCTTTTTACACGTTAACTAGTGACCCCCGGCCAGAAAACCACAGGGGACAGATCCAAAATTCATATACCCCATCAAGCTAAGGGCCATGGGGCAATGCTCCACAAACAACCTCAGACCCATCTGACTGCTACAGTTCAAGTAGACCTGAACAGAAGGATTATCATTTTTGAAAAAAACTATCTTCGAAAAAATCGAAATAAATCCTGCTATGTACACAGACCTATGGGGGGGCCCTACCTACTCC
>JASAND010019982.1:0-39174 GCA_030248195.1 Trissonchulus latispiculum | reverse complement strand
TAGTGCTTTTTGCGCGCAAATAAAGGCATTTGTGTTATGCAGCAAGTTTAATCTTACACATGATTTTAAACCTGTTTTCGAGTATAAATATATATTTGTTTGATGAAATCAGGGATTTTCTCTAGGCTAAAATAAAGCGTTACTTTCCCCCAGTCCCCTTTCCAGGAAGGCCTACAATACATAAGGTGTTACCCAGGTCCGCTTTTCACTGGGAAGGCTTCCAAAATAGGAGGAAACCGACAGGGGCGCACCCAGGATTTTGAAAAGGGAGGGGTCGAACCTGAAAATTTCCTTATTTTTTAGTTTTATGCATTGAAAATAGCTCAGTTTTTGCCGTCTCCCTGTAAATTCGGGGGGGGGGGGGCAAATTGGACCAAAAGGGAGGGGTCGGAGCCCCCAAATCGCCTCCCCTGGGTGCGCCCACGGAAGCAGGCTAAATTGAGCTGAAGCAGAATTCGTGAAAGTGCGTCAAATTTTTATCCAAGCTTTGGTTTACAGGTAGTTTATTGGATGTAGTATATATTCTGGCTTATTTTTACTGGGGGGGGGGGTTGGGGGGGGCCCCCCCCGGCACCTTCCAGCCTCCCCCCAATCGAGGTCCCCCCCCCAAAAAAGCCCCCCCCCCCCCATAAATTTTTACCTCCCCTCCCCATAAGCCAACAAATTGCCAGATTTCACCACTTTTACCCTAAATTTTCAAAATTCTTTCCGGCTTCGCCGGTATTTTAACGAAATTTTCGCTATTTTAGCGTAACAAACACCTAAAATTAGTCATTTTTTAGCGTAACAAACACCTAAAATTAGTCATTTTTTAGCGATTTTTGGCAATTTTTACACAAAAAACGTAAAAATTTGCAAAATTTTTTCCACAAATATGCCCCCCCACTTTTGGTGAGCCCCCCCCCCCATCGATGGGGGGGGGGGGGCAAACTTTGAGCCCCCCCCCCATATCGCCCCTCTCCCCGATAAATTTCGGCCTAAAAAATAATGCCAGATATTTACGAGGAATATGAATATACATAAGGTCAAAATAAAAGCCCTCTCCCTCCATTCTAAGTCTTCATTTGAAGTGGTAACGGATACGCAATTTTTTAACGAAAATGCGAGCCACGCTGAGGACTTGGTCAACTAAACGGAGTTGAAGGCCGTCGCAATTTTTAAATGTCAGAATTTAGGTGAAAGCCGGCTTTTGCTGGTAATGCTACATTTTCAATAATCTTTGAGTTTAGTATACCATAGGCCATGTTTGACAGCTAGGCGCTCAAGAACTCAAGAACTTGTGATTCGTCCAGCCTGACCTGAAAACGATCTGTCCCAGATTGCCTGCGGGCATTTCGCATTTACTAATAAGTCTGCAAATTTTAACAAATCTTTTTTGTTTTCTCGGATGTTTTTTGGTTAACTGAAGTTTTCTTTTCCGTATATATTTAAAGTTGTCGTTTAGGGATGGATTTTTATGCATAGTTTGCACATAGAATATATATAAGAAATCTTTGTGAGCATACATGTTCTTATTCTAATGTGTTTGTTTGAGTTTTTTTAAAAAGTAACATATACGTATACCATATTGTGAACGCGCACTTTTGCCCATTTACCAGTTTTCTTTTGTTAAAATTACACAACTTACGCACAGCGTACACGAGACATGCATTGCACATAATGGCTAGTAGTTTGTATTCTTTTTGAATTTCTTAAAAAGGCTAGTTTTGAAGTCAAATGTTGCGCTATTTATATAGTAACGAAGAAAGCTTTTTGCAATATATATATATATATATAATTTGTGGATGAACTTTAGCATTGCACTATATATATAATATACGTATATACGTGTAATAAGCATGTCTGCCTATGTGTACGTATTTCACAATATGTATTTGAGTTTTTGCGACCGCACGTTCTTTATTGCGTTAGATTATTGCATTTTTCTTCAAAGAGCATGAAAGCGCTGATAATTTTTTGACCCAGTCAACAGTTTTAGGTTCACTTTCGAATGTAGATGAGACTGGTCCGCTGTATATATACTTTAGTTACGATTTTTTTCAGTGCAATTATACCTACTTGTGTTCATCTTGTGTCCAGTTGATTAATTTCATTGTGCATTCGTTTGTGGACGGATAATTAGATTGTATCACATTTACTGTTGCAAGACTTGCTTTTTCTTGACACAAAAACCAGCTACTTTATCTACATTTACGTGCACCATTTCTATTATGTCATTTTCTGGCGTTCCCAGCTTTTTCCCCGCTGTTATCGCTAACACTGGGCGGCGACCTTTTAGTGAACTCTGGCCCAGTTGTTCCGTTGCTGTTCCCAATCAAGATTTTGGCGGTCTAGGATTGTCGGAGCAAGAATCGGCTGGGGAAAATTCTTCACTGGAAGAAGAAAACGGGCATGGAAGTTTGAAAAAAGGGCTTAAAACTCGGGATGCTCGTCTGAAGCGGGATTATGGTGATTCTAGTCCTTATCCTTTGGTACAAACGGTTCGGGCTTTGGTTCGTCTGCAGTTAGGTGTGTCTTTTTTCTTGACTTTTTGACCTTTTTAAACGGTCCCATTGTTTCCGGTGTGGAGGGGCTGGGTTAACTCTAAGCCGAAAAGTGGATGAACGACCTAAAGTGAGCCGGGAGGGGGGAGAAAATGACGTAAATGCCAAAACTAGGCCGTTTTATTTTTACTAATATTCTAGTTTTGTTTCTTAATAGACGATTTTAGACCAAAAAATTCTTTGTTTGGAAGGATGAATCAGACGTTATATATCTCTGCAGTCAAGTCTATGCGCAGCATTTATATACATCAACAACTTGCAAGTGTGTAGGAGGAAGAATAATAAAAAACATTGACGACATTGAATTACGTTTTACATACATATTATATATCTAGCGTAGCCGGAAAAAAATTTCGAGGGGGAATGCCAAAATTTGGTGGGGGTTTAGTGACGGATCCCCCCGAAGTTGGTTTTCAAATTTGTAACGTCTGAGGAATTTTTTCACAGCATTCTTTGAAATAAAGAAAAGAACTGAAGCTCAGTACGTTTTCATGCACGCAAATTATGCAGAAACTGGTCATACCACACTTATTATGATGGTAAATTGTAGCAAATACGTGCCGAAGGCGCGAAAAGTTTTTGAAAATGGGAGTTTACACGCTGCTAGGGGGAAAATTTCTGAGGGTCCACAATTTCGAGAGGGGACTACCCCATTTCCCCTTCCTGGCTACGCGCCTGCATATATATATGCTTACTTGTATACTTGCATAGTTTTCGCGGAAATTTGATATATACGTATACATAAATTCTTATAGCATATACTACACATAGCTGTAGTGGTGTTTGAATTGCTGCTGGGATTAGCACACCAAAAGTGAGACTTTTGCCGGTGTCCCCTGTATCTTACTTAATCGCTTGTTTTGACTTTGGAGTATATAGGTATATATCTCCTAGTAGCTCTCTGAAGTATTGTGTGTATATATTTATAGGACGCAGCTAGATACGTACTGTGGATTGCAGTAGGGTTGCAATACCTAGGATGTGTGTTCCCACTTACTTGTGATGTTATATACTTGTGCCAATGCTTTAATACGTATTTATATATGGCTATTCATAAGTTGGAAAAACGTTCCTTATATACGTATAATATGGGTATAAAACCGTCTGCGCGGCCCCCTGGAGACCGTGTTGGCCTGGTGCCAGCTAATTAGAGGTCCGGCGGTGGTAAAAAGGTTACCATCGTAAACAACTCGAGTAGTACTACAAGTACCACCATAGTTTTGGTTCGAATTCGAAACTTCGAATTTTTGCACTAGGCGATAGTTACAGTGCGTTTGTTTTTTTTTCTCGGTGAATAACGCTTATTGGAAATGCATTTTACGGCTAAGTGTTGGAACGATGTGGGCATTTTGGCACCATACTACTATTATATGTTGGTAGACAGGATCCCCCCATGCTACCTTTTTTGGTCATTTTGGCACCTGGCCAATTTTGGCTCTGTGCCAAGGTCCCAAAGTAGGACTTTCGCTATTTTTCGCAAATTTTGGTCACACTTTTCTGGAACTGGGCAGAAGCTGGAGAGGTCTAGTATCTTTTGTTGAAAATTGAAATTGAAAAACCAGTAGGGCAGCATAAAGTAACGAGGGGGATTTTTTAATTTTGCTCCCTAGCTTTCAGGAGATGTGCCCAAACTTTGCATTTTTTTGGCCTGTTTGGCGAAAAGTTTCTAAGTCCCACTTTTTCTAGAAATGCCCTAAAAGTCACTAAAAATGGCGTTTTTCGGCCTTGGGGTAGTGCCCACCATATATAGTAAATCAGGGTCGCTGAAAACGATGAGCATACTGCCGATACCGCCCGAAGTGACCACAGTGTTTTTTTTGCTCAAAAAAGTGCGCAATGACTCACTTTTTTTCTGAAATGAGCAAAAAATTTTGAGCTTGTGCGCACGCGTGCGCACTTTTTCTACCGACACGGAGAGAAAATTGCTAAACATTAATTGCTCAAAGTGCTTAGAAAAATTGCTCCTGGCTCTCAATTTCATAAAAAATCTCCAATTTTTCCTGGGGGCTCCGCCCCCAGACCCCCGCCTTACTTGCCTACTACTGGTTTATTGCTAAGTTGCAACCTAACTTTCGGTAAACATCCTAGCATTAATATACAAGCACCCATGGCCTAACGTACGTGTGATTTTCTAACTTGTATATGCAACAAGCTTTGTATATTCAAGTTATGAAATACGTAACTGATTGCTAAATTTTAATAGCTTGGCAGTTTTTGGAGAAGTTTACAAACTTTAGCGGAAGGTTACGTGACTGCTAGATTTATGTATGTTATTGTCGGTTTTTCTACCCACCGACCGTTCAAAAAGCATTTAAAAATAGAGATGCTCTGGCTGAGTCCTGAAAAGTACTGAGTCAGATGTCGGAATCTTTTCGGAAAACTGCATAATTTTCGATGAAATTTCAAACTAGCGTGTATTTTTGTTTGTATAAAAAGCAGTGATGATTCTTAGCTTGCAAACAACTTAAAAATTGTCAAAAGCCTTCATCATTTTGCTAAATTTACAGAATAAAAATTTACTTTTAAATCAATAAAACTTGAGACAAATTTACTTTTATATCAATAAAACTTGAAGATTATCATACGTACCTAAATGGTTGCTATTTTTAAAGTCTTTTGGTTCCGCACCCCATGCCCATCGTGCCATCGTTGCAAAGTTAGGTGAGTTTGCAAATTTATTTAGCCATTATATAAGTTCTATCATCTTATAATCAGCAGCTCTGAACATTGTAGAAAGGTCATGCAATTACTAATAAATGCAAAACAAACATTTTATGCTAAATTTTAGCATTTTTCCTGCTATGCGCACTTTTTTAGCAAATTGCGCAAAAAAATTTGGGGCAGTGCGCAGAAGAGCGCAAAAGTGTCCGAGCAAAAAAAAACACTGAGTGACCACTGGTCAGCATGGCTCCCGTGGTTCCTCGCCCAGGGTCAAAGTTGGGAAAACTCACTCTAAACAGCGTTTTTCGGCGTTTTTGTCGGGGGCATATATAGTAAATCGACTACGCTCGTTTCATTGGGCATATCGCCGAAGCCGACGGAAGTGACCACTGGTCACTACAGCCTATGGGGCCTATTGACCACTGGTCAAACGGCCCAAAACTGCGTTTTTCGGCCTTTTGGTAGGGGGCATATATAGTAAATCGACTACGCTCGTTTCAATGGACATATCGCCGAAACCGACGGAAGTGACCACTGGTCACTACAGCCTACGGGGCCTATTGACCACTGGTCAAACGGCCTAAAACTGCGTTTTTCGGCGTTTTGGTCGGGGGCATATATAGTAAATCGACTACGCTCGTTTCAATGGGCATATCGCCGAAATCGACGGAAGTGACCACTGGTCACTACAGCCTATGGGGCCTATTGACCACTGGTCAAACGGCCCAAAACTGAGTTTTTCGGCGTTTTGGTCGGGGGCATATATAGTAAATCGACTACGCTCGTTTCAATGGGCATATTGCCGAAATTGAGGGAAGTGACCTGTGGTCACTACGGTCTATGGGGCCTATTGACCAGTGGTCAAACCCCTTAAAACAGCGTTTTTCGGTGTTTTGTTGGGGGCATATATATATTGTAAATCGACTACGCTCGTTTAGCATGGCACTGTTCAAGCTCCTTGTATCCATTACCGCATTGCTGGAAAGGAAGCCTTTAAAATGACAGAAGGACAAGAAATAAGAATGCTCCTCTGGAGCATGAAAAAGTAATATGGGTGATGGTGAGGTTGCAAAATCAAGAGAGGACTAGTCTTTAAAATGCTTAATATGGGGCTAGGTTAAAAAATAGAAGAGGACTAGGTTGTGAGCGAATTAATATGGGCACAGCTTCGCCGAACAACCCATATTCGCTGGATTTCACGTTTCGTCTTAGCTTAGAGCTATCAATGTCAGTCAATAAAAAATTTAAGCAGTTGAATACTCATCGAATATAGCTGTTTGCATGTACTGTTAGACTAGCTGCTAGGAATATATACGTAAATTATCATCATTTTGTTGTGTTGAACTACCGCATGCTCTACTACTAGGAGAGGTCTAAGGATATGATGCTAAAGCTATTGGTCCAAGTCAGGAGGAAATAGAAGATCGTGGGAGAGTCCTAAATTATTCTTGAATATAAATTTTCCGTATAAATGGATACGTAAAATGCGCTGGTTAGTATGAAGCACTTATCGAAGAAAACGTTTGTTAAATAAAATAAAAGTTCGAATAAAGCTCGAGCACATACCGTAGCTGTAGGTTATTTATAAACTATAAACCAAATGTATCGTGGATATGCATAATAATTTATATACATTTACAAACCGCGAATATGGGTTGTTCGGCGAAGCTGTGCCCATATTAATTCGCTCACAACCTAGTCCTCTTCTATTTTTTAACCTAGCCCCATATTAAGCATTTTAAAGACTAGTCCTCTCTTGATTTTGCAACCTCACCATCACCCATATTACTTTTTCATGCTCCAGAGGAGCATTCTTATTTCTTGTATACGTATGTATGTACTCATCAGTTATATATATAATTTCATAAGAAATCAGTGAAAGTTATCAGCGTGATTTATACATACCTATGCACAACTTTAGAGGGCATCATACTTGTCGTTGTTTAGTTGCCCACAGGGAGGATAAATTTTCGAGTAGTGGGGATTTTTGGAAGGATCTTTTCAGGATAACCCACCCCAGGCCCAGATTCCGCATAACTTGATCAAATGAGCTGAACTTTGGTATAGGTATGTTTTCGACCACGCTGAGTTCAAATATCGCAACATTTTTCGATTTCGCGAAATTTGATTTTTTTCGATTCGCAAGGGGGGACCAACGGGACTCGAAAAATTTTTTGTGTTCGATTTTGCTGAAAAGTTGTATTCAGGGGTTTTCGAGGTCGCAGAACACGAATCTGAAATCCGTTTTTCGATTCAGCTTTTCGTTTAAGCCTATATTGAGCTAACGAAAAGCGAAAGTCTTAGCTCGATTACCCCCCCACCACTCAAAATCTTTAAAACTTGACCAAATGAGCTGAAATTTACTATGGGTATGTTTTCGACTACGCTGAGTTCAAATATCGCAAAATTTTTCGATTTCGCGAAGTTAGATTTTTTCGATTTCCAAGTGGGGGGCCAAGGGAAACCGGAAAATTTTTTTCTTCGATTTTGCTGAAAAGTTGTATATAGGGGTTTTCGGGTCGTAGAACTAGAATCTATAATCCGTTTTCCGATTCAGCTTTTCGTTAGCTCAGTACAAGCTTACATCTTAAGCTTAAACCTTTAGCTTATATTGAGCTAACGAAAGGTTGAATCGAAAAGCGGACTTCAGATTCGTGTGCTACGACCCCGAAAACCCCTGTATACAACTTTTCAGCAAAATCGAAGACAGAATTTTTCGGTTTCCCTTGGTCTCCCCTTAGGAATTGAAAAGATCGAATTTCGCCTGATCGAAAAATTTCGCGATATTTGAACTCAGCGTAGTCGAAAACATACCCATAGTAAATTTTAGCTCATTTGGTCAAGTTTTAAGGATTTTGAGTGGTGGGGGGGTAATCGAGATAAGACCCTAAAAATATACTCCTGCTTAACAGATATTCGTCTTGCGTTGCTGTGTACGATAAGCGCAAATTTTGTGTTTATTATTAAGTTTACGCTCTTATGTCATATATCCTATAGTATACATGTGCACACACACACACACACACACACACACACACACACACATATATATATATATATATTAGTGATTTGCACCAGATATTTTTTCATATCCGGATATCCGCCTATTTTGCGTTAACGGATGTCCGGATATCGGGTTATTCGCCTATTCCAAACTTAACTTCAAGAAACTTTTTCGATTTTGCAGTTAAATTTTCAATTTTTCTGTCAATGTTTCAGCAGGCTGTGAATGTCTATCATGCAACCAAGCCCGCAACCTTGGTTACAAAAATATTTTAAATTTTTTGAAATTTTGTCAAAGTCTTCAAAGTCAAAGCTTCCACAGTCCTAACTTTTGATTTTTTAAATTTGTTAAAATTTGTTTAAAATTTAAAATGTTTTTAATTTTTGAATTCACCAGTCTCCTTCTCCAGTATCCACCTACACAAAATTTCAAAGTTATTGGTGAAAAAATCAAAGTTAGGGCTGGGGGGAAAGCGCAAAAGATCCCGGATATCCGGATATCCAGTGCCCATCACTAATATGTATATGTATTAGGGATCGACCGGATATCCGGATCCGGATCCTGCCGGATATTGCAGATCCGGATCCGGCAGAAAAACCATCCGGATCCGGATCTTTTTTGCAGTTAACGAACCAAAGGAAATTTATTACTGAAACTAAAATATAAATGCCTGGATATAAAATATAAAATATAAATGCTCTAAATTAATTTCTAGAAGCGATTTTTCGTGCTCAGAGTGTGGCTTTTACTGGGGGCTACCGCCCCCAGACTCCCTTGTATCTTAATATTCAACTGAACTCGAATAAGTAGACTTTGATATTTAGTTAACTAATTTTTTACGCTAGTCATGCTAAATAAATTTCTACATATTTTCCATAATTATGTAATTTTTTTTTATAAATTAGTGTTAAATAAGGTCTCCATGAGTACTTATTATAAGATATCTATATATATAGACAAAAATTTAACAAAGTTTGCAATTATCAGACTCCTTGACGTGTTGGATTTTCCCAATTTTAACTTGTGCTTTTCTGAATTTTTAAGCGGTGCTTTTAATAAAATGGTTTCTCGGTAGTAGCAAAATTTTAGGTCTACTTACAGCGTATTGCAAAATTATTAGACAAGTACGTACATAACATTAACATAGGGTCGGGTCCTGGGGGGGCTTGTCCCCAGAAAATTTTGAGGGGGCTTGTACCTTGAACATAAATTTTCAGGGGGGGCTTGTACCTCAAGAATAAATTTGTAAAATTTTTCAAAAAATTAACGCTAATTTTCTTAACATTTGCAATTTTTCATCAAAAATGCAAGAAATGCTCAACTTTTTTGAAAAAATTTCAAAATTTTGCCCGATTTTTCCGAAAAATTAAACATTTTTGCAAAAAAATTCCGGCGAAGCCGGAAATTTTTTGAAATTTTAGTGGAAAAACTAATTTTTTCCGGCAATTTTTGGCTACCCCTTGGCCATTTTTTCGTTACCCCCTGTCCCCGACGGCGGTAGGGCTTGTACCTGTCCGGTGTGGGGGCTACCCCCCCCGCGTTAACCTATGAGTACGTAAGCCTAACCGACATGTAAACTCAAAAAATTCAACTTCAGTGAAATTTTTAAGATGTTCAAGTATTGGTTTTATGTTTTTCTCAAGCCCCATATAAGAAGTTAATGGTAAGGTAATGTTAATCTACTAATCTGCTGATTTTGATTGAAAAACTGTGACTGTAAACTGTCCCGTGTCTGCGGCTGCGGCCCACACATCTCCAAAATTCCTTAGATACTTGAAAATTGTTTCTTTCAGGCTAAATGTTTGTTAACTCATTTGCAGTATCAAACACAGCGAAATTGTTGAAAATTATTAAATAAATTCACTACCTGCATTGAAACATTACCAAAACCATAAAACCCCATAAGAACAAAATTTTAAAAATTTGAATGTATTTTGATGACTAGATCCGGATCCGGCCGGATCCAAACTGGATCCGGTCCGAACGGAACAGTGCTAAATTTGAATCCGGTCGATTCCTCAATATATGTATATATATATATATATATATATATATATATATATATATATATATATATATATATATATTAGGGATCGACCGGAACTCCAAAAAATCGAACCGAACCGGAATTGGCTTTAAAAAACCGGAACCGGAACCGGAACCGGAACCAGCTCTTTAACACTACAAAAATCGAAAATTTTTTCTGACGTTTTGGACAATTTTTGCACAATTTTTCGCTTTTTTATAGTTACTAGAACATTGTAATTAACGTTTGCATTAAATTTTATATAGTTATTTCAATGCAGGAACATGAAATTTGCAATTTATTAAGAGATTTTTGTCTTATAGCACAGTTAAACTTTACTACATTATAGCTTTAAAATTAAAATTTAAAATTTAAAATCAATTATACACGATATGAATATGCTATTTATATTATTCGAGCACATTTTCGATGAATAAACGGCATGTATATTTTTACATTCTATATACGAATTTCGATCAATAATTTAATCGAATGCAAGTTGACTTTTGCTTGCAAATAAAATTTAACTTCTTACTTGGTTAAGCTGAATTTTAAATTAAGCTAAATATAAGTAGATAGAAATAGATTCCTCCAAAATTTTTGCGAGCACCAACAACTGCTCCATCGACAAAATAAGTCATAAACATGTTTAGTTTTTATCTGGCTTTCTAGGCTGATAACTTCTAGTCATAATCAAAAAGTTCATTTGACTTTACTAGAAGCGTTGCAGCATTTTCAAAACGCAAAATAAAAAATAATGTCATTTACATTTTTAGAAAACAAAAGATATCTATTACTATTTTAGTTTACTTTTATTCTCTCTGTACTTCAGACAAAATTAAACTTTTTCTGAAAATTACTGTTCTTGTATGTATAAATTCCGTATTGTAAATCTAATTTGGTTATGAACTTAGGTAACATCTGCTATATACAAAATTGGACTTGCTTAGAACATCGGCTTATAATTCCTTCGCTTATCTCAGTATAATTACTTTGTTATTGGAGTTTTCTGATTAAAATGCAAATGGTTTTTGCATGATTGAAATATTATATATATATAAATTTTCATCCATTAAACATATAAGCCAAAAGTATTTTTCACAAGTTTCAAAGAAAACCGAAATGCACAATTTCTCCAACTTTAGTTAAACAAAATTTCTTCCGTTTTAGCTAGCTTCATCAGGATTTTTAAATTTTAAATGACGTTTCTTCAAAAGATTTTTAAACACCATTGCTATTTGTTCCATCCATAATTTTTTAGTAATTCTGTTGATCTGCGCACTGGATTAATTCCTGAATGAAGAGCAACAAACTTACGTAGTCCATATTTAAAGTCCAGTCTCGATTTAAACAATTAAAAAGATTAAGCTAAAACTGACATTTGATTATACAACAGCGCACTCTATAATTTTGAAATAGCATAGGTCGACGGTAAGGCTTCAATAATTTCAATACAGCATTAGGTACTCTTAAATTTAAAATTTTCGGCGGTCTTGTGCTATCTAATCTGAGTTATTAAGTATTATTTTTGTTTTATAATATATATATTAATATTCATAACAACGATACATTAGACATTATTATTACAAATTCAAAACATTCTGTGTATATAATGCAATAGCGCCGCAGGCGAAAATTTTTGTATAAATAATATTCTGGTTATAAGAGAATCGCAGTTTTTTCAAAAAGTTTTAAAGAAATTTGATAAAATTTTTGAAAATTTTAATAAAATTTTGCTTTTGATAATAGGCTAAAATTGGTTCCGGTTCCGGTACGTTTTCAAAAAACCGGAACCGGAACCGGAACCAAAAAGTACCGGAACCGGAACGAACCAATTCCGGTCGATCCCTAATATATATATAGATATATGTATAGATGTATATATATATATATATGTATATATATATGCGTAAAAGTAGTTTTTGCGTAAAACTAGGTTTACGCAAAGAATTTTGCGTAAAACTAGGTTTACGCAGAGACGTTGCGTAAAACTAGGTTTACGCAAATGAACTTGCGTAAAACTAGGTTTACGCAAAGCTGTTGCGTAAAACTAGGTTTACGCAACAAAATTTGCGTAATATTGTTTAAAATCAAATTTGTCATAACAACTTTCTGAAAAGTAGTTGTATACTTTCCAGTTTATTACAAAAACTATTTACAAATTACATCTTTGCATTGTATATAAATTCTAACTTTTCCATAAAATTTTCACACAACGATATTTATAAATTTAAATTCAAATTGAAGTTTTTCTAAGAATTGTTCAATAAGTTACAGCAATGTTTTTTATCTAGCAGAAGTATGAATTTTTCATAAAAATATAATCTAATTAATACTTAATATAATACTAATATATCTAATTATTACTGCATTATAAATTCTAACTTATTTATTTTTCCATAACATTTTTATACAACGATATTTATAAATTTAAGTTCAAATTCAAGCTTTCCGAAGAATCTTTAAAGAAGTTACAGCAATCTTAGCATACGGAATGTGAAATTTCCCATAAAATATTGTCAATGTTCGACCAGTATTATTAATTTCTCATAAATATTTTTTAAGTCACTCAGTTTTTCCATATTTTTCAAAAATAAGTACTATTATTTCGTAGTTCTTTTTCCTATTTCCAGCAAAATTTTATAGACTAACAACCGTTAAAAGTTTGTGGAAAAATTAACTGTTTGAAATTTGAAAACTTCAATTTTAACTCAATTTTATAAATATCATTGTGTAAAAATGCTATGCAAAAATTAGAAGTTAGAATTTAGACTGCAAAAATGTTTGAAAACAGTTTTTATAATAAACTGGAAAGTATACAACAACATTTCATAAATCTCTTATGAACAATTTGATTTTAAACAATACTACGCAAATTTTGTTGCGTAAACCTAGTTTTACGCAACAGCTTTGCGTAAACCTAGTTTTACGCAAGTTTATTTGCGTAAACCTAGTTTTACGCAACGTCTCTGCGTAAACCTAGTTTTACGCAACGTCTTTGCGTAAACCTAGTTTTAGGCAAAAACTACTTTTACGCACGACATATATATATATATATATATATATATATATATATATATATATATCAGGTTTAGTTTCATCCGTTCCGTATACACGCATGTCAACAGTGTAAGCTAAGGTATGTGTATGAGTAGTAAGTACTGACTTCAATTCTTCGCCTATGCTAGAATATTCAGCATCTGGCTAAATCAGTCAACAGAAAGCTAATTGAGCGATGTATCTGCGTAGGCTTGTGTAGGATCATTTTTTACGACTTAGACGGCTGTGCTTAGCTGCTGGTATTTTTTGAAATCTATCTACTAAATGTCATCTTCCTTGTAGGGACCATCCATGCAAGAAATACCGATAGTATACGTGTAAAGAGATCAAGACGACAATTTACGAAACTAGTCGATGTAGGCACTAGGCTGAACTGAAAACATTATGTACTACACTCTCATCATAGACTGTATGACCTTATTTCGGTACCTAAATATAGTATTTGTTTGTGTTTATTTGTTTATATATTTGTTTTATTTATTTTTGTTTTTGCAGGATTGGATCAGATTTCTGCGGAAACTGATTTGCTGCCTTCGCATCAGCATGACGCCATTCCGGAGGAGCCAAAACCGACTGAGCTGATCGTTGAGGCCGAGCGCGGGGATCAGCTTCAGCTTTCCTCAGTTCACACCGTGAAAGGCGGTCGTCCAGCTTCCGTCAGTCGGATCAGTGAGTCCGGAGCATTTGATGCCAAAGACAGTGCTGGTATTGTATATACTTTTTCTCCGCCTAATAAATATTTTACTCGTATGGTTGTCAATATTTTTATCTATGTATGTACGCTTTTATGTGCATTATTATATTGTCTTTTTTCTTTGATCAGAAATTGTTGTTGCTATAGAGTTTTCAATCTTGTGTTTCAGGCCCGCCCAGTTTGAAGCGTGTTTTGGAGGAGCTTCGTCTGTTAGACTTCTCATCCCAAGAAAGTTTGACCCAGATTGTTTCCACCATTGCCGAAAAGCACAAACCGGCTCAGAATTGGCTCAAGGTTAGATCATTATGAGACACTGGAATTTTTATGCCCATGTGAAGGGGTTCAACTCGTAGAACCCTGTAATTATGTTAGGATTAAACAGTTTTTGAAAGCATTGAGGATTGTCTTAGATGGTAAAATTGATCATTATCGACTGGATATTTTTGTTTCGAAAATATATTTCGCGGGATTCCACGCTACTGCTACCAAGAGTGCATAATTGCACTATATATAAGAAGAAGAGTAAGTCAGCAGAGGGCTCCTCTTCTTGGCATTGTGTACGGTGCTCCGACCACAATAAGCGAATGTTCCCCCGGTTGGTGGGGGTAGCTCATGTGGACAAAGACACGCCCTTTTCGTTTGGTGGGGGCAGCAGAAAAGATGTCCCTGCTGGGGGCAGTAAAGAGAGGTCCCCGTTTGGGGGGTCGCCAATAGCCAATTAGATTCTTCCAATCTTAGTCTGACTTGGCGACCCTCTTCCCCAAACGGAGACCCCATTCTACCACCCCCCACCAAACGGGGAGCCCTTTTGCATACCCCCCCCCCACCAAACGGGGGAACATTCGCGTCTTCTGGTCGGAGCACCGTTACGCAATGCCAAGAAGAGAAGCCCTCTAGTGGCTTACTCTTCTATAATATAAAGGAATAAAGTATGGACTCTTGCTGCTACCTAACGAGGAGTATATAATCACAATAAAATATGATATTTATTTAACAAACACCAACCAATTAGTTAGTTAGGTATCCATGCTAGACATGACGTATGCCATCCGATGAGCGGCGTCTTTCCTTCAGACTGTAGTGTCGCGTCTGGGAGGCCGCCCTGGATCGTGGCGGCGATTTGGCCGTTTTCTGAGACAGCAGGGACCGTTCTGTTTTGTCCTTTTTCTTCTTCTTCTGAAAGGCGTGTCGGACGTTGGTGACAAATCGCCGGAGCGGGCTGCCTGTGGCCTCCTCCTTGAACTGCTGCGACTGTCGAGGCGGCAGTACTTCTTCATGGACGCTGTGACTTCCGCCACCAGCCACTCCTGGCATGGTGTGGGCGCCCCATAGGATGTCCGACTTTTTTCGTGGTTCCTGTCGTTCACTGGAGACTCGTCGACGATTTTGAGCGCCCGCTGGATCGTAGGATTTACGACTTCGTCTTTCGTCCTCTCTCTGTTTCTTGTAGGGATCAGGCGGTTCCATGCCGTCCTCCGTTGCAGGTCTGACGGCGGAGTCGTGTTCCGAGTTGTTCCGGGATTCCTTTCTGGAAGACCCGGGCGATGGTTTCACCGGAGACCGACTTCCTGCCCGGCCGCCGGGAGATCTTGATCCAGGCTGGCGACCCTGATTTCGCTGCTGTTGTCGCTTCTTCTTCTGCTGCAACTCCAGCAGATGCTTGACTTGATTCTGTAGACGGGCTTCGCCGGTTTCCTTCTTGGATACGGATCGTCCCCTCTGTCTTGGCTCTTCTGCGTCAAAAACGGCGGCCGGCAGACTGGGTCGTTTGCTGTCCGCGTCGTAGATGGTTCGAATTTTGGTCTCCTCTCCACTGCCGCTGCCGCTTGACTGCTGCTGGGACAGGACAGGCTGCGTTGGTTCCAGATTGAAGGTGGTGCCTTCACGGCACGATTTAAAGTCCTTTATATTGTCGGTGAAATCCCCTTCGTCAGTTTGACGCGCCCTACGACCGTAGCCCATTCCGGTTCCGGTATCTGTTGTCGTTCCTGATCTCCCGAACGCGCCATACTGTAGACTGGCGGATCTTTCGTGTCTCGGGTTCCCATCTAAGACTAAATTAAGCAGTTTTAAATAATTGGGTGCTGGCAAATATGCTGACAGTCAGCACCAAATAGTTTGATTTGGGTTTGATGTGACTAAATTGTCACCAGTAATAACGAGCTTTCGGATAAAATCAGTTTTCAATTTTGTGTGGAGGGACTTATCTCTGTACTATCTTTTTATTTATTTAAAATATTCGCAAGCTTTACTAGCTGACTGAGCATTTTATGTTGTGACCTCTCGAAAGTAAGCAACAGGCCAATGTTGTCGTTTCGGAACGTTGAAGCTGCGGCACTTAGTTGCTAAATCGATGAGCAATTTTGTTTCTTGTATTTAGGGTGGCCAGAAATCATCTCAGAATGAAGATCGTCTGCAGAAACGGTTGGCAGAACTGGAATCAGCGTTTGCAGTTGAAAAGCAGCAGGCTGTACAAGCCATGGATAAGTTAAGGTGTGTTCAAGTTTAGGCAAACTGGGTAAGTACTCGTCCATTTAGAAATAAGCATTATGAAAACATGGAGGAACTTGTGTATTTACTTCTTGTAAAATTTCTGCAAGATCGTCGCCCTCGTCTGCTTTAGTAGCCGATCAGTCAGTAGCTACTTTTTACATATATTTGTGATATAGGATTGAAGCATTGCTTCATTTCATAAGTCATTTCTGGAATGACTCTCACTATGATGCCTGGACCCGTCGTGGTTATCTTCTGCACAGTGAAATACTTGAGGGAGGGGGCCTGTCTGGGACCCTCTAGCCTCTCTGTACAGGAGGTTAGGTTAGGTTAATGTCCTGACTGAAGGGGTACTGTGTTTGGAATCCCGACCACAGGATTCTAGATTACCCCATCTCAGAGAAGACTTTCCCTAGTGTTCTGATTTTTATGCTAATTTAAATGCCAAAAGTCAGCTCATCCCCAGATTTGAGATTTGCGTTTCCTGCAAGTGTCTGCTGCTGGTTGATCCCGGGGAAGAGAGGAGGAGATTTTGTTTCAATCAGTGTCTTTCGGTGTTTGATTTAGATCTACATTGGAGTCTGAGAAATCCCGCTATGGTACGCTGGAACGGAGTTTTCAGGACGCCATGCAGCAGAAGACGGCCGAGGAACGAACGCTGAAAATGAAGCTGCAGGTTTGAATCGAATTAGCAATGTTCAGCTTTCTACCTACCTCTTAAGTTTTAATAGTGCACAATTGCAATGCATAACTCAGTAACAGCACGCAATGTTTAGAGCTGACTTCTACAAGTTATATGTATAGTAGCAGTAGCAAGTAGTATAGCATAATATACCATCACAAGATATCACATATTTCAGAAATTCCGCTCGGGCTAGATATTATCATTTACAATTATTTAGACTGACTTCGTTGTTAGAGTTCCCTTCGAGCCTTTTTTGCTTATGCTCATAGTTCACGAAATTTTAACGTTAACCAGACTGGCGGTGTAAGCTGAGTGAATATATAGAAATTTTTATTTTAACCTTTCTTGTCCTGATATATAAAATTTCTTGTTGTACCACCTGCTACACATTTGATTGCAGGAAATGAGCAATAAAATGGGTCAAGAAATTCCAACATTATGACCAAAATGGTCAGTATGCAGAAAAATGTATGATCCTAATGTTGCTGCACAAATTAGAGAGGGGCAAAAAGGGGGGGGGGGGGGGGGGGGGGGGGGGGGGGAAAAAATATACGGTTTAATGTGTGTCCAACAAATTTTGGAAAATTTTCCAAGTGTAGGTATGTATAATAGCAAGATTACGTATAGTAAGAGTAAAAAACGGGCCAAAGAAATGGGCCAATCAAGGCAGACACACGCTTGTTTGAAAGCGTGTAATTAGTGCAATGTGGGGACATCCCCCTCCCCCGGACACCGGAGGGGGGTTCCCGGGTTAATGAAACGAGCATTCCTATCATGATTTGTACATGCCAGTGTAAGTGTAAGAGTTTCTTATTCTTACTAGTATGTACGTATATACGTACTCTTGATAATAGTAATGTTTTGGTGATGCCGCTGTGTGGACAAATCCTATATTTAGGAAGTTTGTAATGGGCTGGAGTTATAAGTTAGCAGTTAGTTGTAATTTGAATGTGTACATTTTGATGTACACATTACTGGTATTAGCAAGAGTACATAATAAAGAGTATGAAACTCTTACACTAGCATGTACAAATCATGCTAGGTATGCTCGGTTCATTAACTCGGGACCCCCCCCCCCCGTAACTTCCGGGGGGGGGGGGTCCCACTTTGCACTAATTACACGCTTTCATATAAACGTGTGTCTGCTCGCTGATTGGCCTACTAGCCTTAGACTTACTGTAGGGAATTTATTAGTTATTTTAATTAATTAATTATAACTTTAATTAGGTTAAAGCAATTAAAAAACTAATTCGACAATTTTGTAGCATTTTTTCTGCTCTTTCCAATGATATAAAAATTGTTGCACAATACAAAAATTCGAAGGAATGTAATGTGCAACAATTTTTATATGTATAGGTTGTTGCACAACATAGAGTGACTAGCTGATTTACAGGCACGCTAAGCGAAACTGCGAGGGGTTGTGATGCACGAGCGAAGCGAGTGCATTACAAACCCGAGTGTTTCGTGAAAGCTTGCACGAGAATTTTTTTGTGGTACGAGGGCGGAGCGAAGCGGAGCCCGAGTACCACAAAAGAATTCGAGTGCTAAGCTTTCCGAAACACTCGGGTTTCACAACCCCTTGCAGTTTTGCTTGGCGTGTCCGTAAATTAGATGGTGCGCGAGAAATTGTGCAACAACTTAGTTGTGAAATAGCTTAGTTCAAATTTAAAATACCGGAAATTTGAATTAGACTTGGCAGGCAGCACACCAGAGTGTTCCTCGCCCTGGGTCATGTGTTTTTGCGCGTTGTACGTAAAGCGCATTATTCATTTATTACTTCAGTTTGGATACAAACTCCTTCTAGCTTTCTGTCTGAAGCCTCGATAGCTCAGTTGGGAGAGCATCGGACTGATAAACCGAAAGTCGTGGGTTCGAATCCCAGTCGAGGACAGAATTTTTCGGGTCTCTGGTGCTGAAGTGACAATTTCATTTCTTACATTCCAACTCCACAGAGTGCATCTGCTTCAGCGTGCTTCACAACTATAGTTGTGAAGCACGGTACAGCGTGCTTCACAAATGCAGTTGTGAAGCACAGTGCACATCGTGCTTCACAACTTGGATGGAGGCACGGGGGTTACAGCACAGCAAATTTGAACTAAGCTATTTCACAACATTGGAAAGAGCAGAAAAAATGCTACAAAGTTGCCGATTTAGTTTTTTGATTGTACTAACCTAATTAAAGCTATGATTAAAGTAACTAATAAATTCCCTACAGTAAGCCGTAGGCTAGTGGGCCAATCAGCGAGCAGACACACGCTTATATGAAAGCGTGTAAATAGTGCAAAGTGGGACCCCCCCCCCGGAAGTTGCGGGGGGGGGGGGGGGGTCCCGAGTTAATAAACCGAGCATACCTTACATGATTTGTACATGCTAGCGTAAGAGTTTCTTACTCTTATCTATTATGTACTCTTGGTATTAGACATTACTGGTATTTTGAGTTATCGACAGCATGGTAAAATTGACGTCAGAGCGATAACTGCAGTTGGTTGTAAAGTCTTTACTTAGTACTTACTTATTAGTTACTTTTTATAATTATAAAGAGAGCTAGTGTAGAAACACGTTTAAGCACAGACGCCTTATGTATATACGTGTGCGTATATGTACGTACATGTAAAGTTTTTATGTAAGCATTTTTAGGAACATTTTTTCCTGAAAACGTTAGACAGCTTGACGCCAGCTGCCTTATTTATTTCACCCCTCTGCACTCAACTGCTAATTTTATGTTTCTGTGCTAACTTATTTACACTGCAGGTTTTTTTGCACTTTAGGAAAACCAACGCTACAAGGAACGCTGTGCTCATCTTGAGTAGGTATCTTTATGGTTCATTTTGGCAATTTCAAAATTTCTGATTTAATTTTGTCGCCAAACTGAAAGGGAGCACAAACGTTTGGTACAGATACTTTTATTCAATTTTACAGCCTATTTTGCAGGAAATCAGAAATTATTTCTAATTTTTTATGTTTCTGCGATGATTTTTAGTATTCTTGTAGTCTCAGTCAATTGATACAAGTTTTCATTTTTATTAATTTTCTAGGCAAGAGCACGGACGGAATAAGGCCGAAATTCAGCGACTTACAGCTGAACTTAACGTCAGATTGCAGGATTTGCGACGTCTGCAGGAACAGTGGAAAGATTTGCAGAGCAAAGAAGTGAGTACAATAGCTAACTTGCTAATATCAAGAGTTAATAATAGCAAGAGTACGACACCGTACCCTTGCTAGTGTAATTGGCCTGTCATATGCTCGGAACATTAAGGCCGAAATCTCGGGGGGGGGGGGGTCACGGTTAACACAGTTAACCATGTGTTTATATGCGTTTGAACTAAATTGAATCTGATTGGCTAATCCCCTACCTTATTTAAAAATTACGTGTATAAGGTTACCCCCCCCCCCAAGATCTCGGGGGGGGGGGCTCAGCTTAACGTTGTTAAGCGTGTGTTTATATGCGTTTGAACTGAAATGCATTTGATTGGTTACTTAGCTATTGTAGCCCTCACCAGTGCATTTCAATAGCAGCAGCTAAGCAGCCAATCAAAT
Organism: Trissonchulus latispiculum; assembly: GCA_030248195.1. Lineage (NCBI taxonomy): Eukaryota > Metazoa > Nematoda > Enoplea > Enoplida > Ironidae > Trissonchulus > Trissonchulus latispiculum. The sequence continues at coordinate 18,471 of JASAND010019982.1, read as the reverse complement.
GCATTTCAGTTCAAACGCATATAAACACACGCTTAACAACGTTAAGCTGAGCCCCCGAGATCTCGGGGGGGGGGTCACCTTATACACGTAATTTTGACATAAGGAAGGGGATTAGCCAATCAGATTCATTTTAGTTCAAACGCATATAAACACATGGTTAACTGTGTTAACCGTGACCCTCCCCGAGATTTCGGCCTTAATGTGCCGAGCATCTGACAGGCCAATTACACTAGGAAGAGTCCCGTGTCATACTGTTCCTATCATCTACTCTTGCTAATATTAATGTGGGATAAGAATTATTGTTCTGGAATCCACTGTGAAATTGCTATTTTAAATTTTGAAAAAAGTTATAGCGAGCTTCTTGTGTGCGAGCAACACGTATTAACTGTTTATGTCAACTACACTTTAGCAATCAATGTTCTGCTCTCATCAGTGGCCCAAAACGTGGGCGATACTAGTCCACTTCTTGTTTGTTATAGCTAATAATTTTGATTACAAAATTGTATTTTTCATTTTAAATTTATTTTGAGTTTTTAGAAAACAGACAAAATTGTTTTGGGATAATACACCTATAATCCCAGTTTTAATTATTTTTTAAATTTGTCATTTTTATGTTTTTCTTTTTTATCAGAAACAGGCAAGCATGACAGCCAACCAGCTGAAGGAACTGTCAGACAAGCTGAAGTCCACTGAACAGTCCTATGGTGAACTGATGCGCACCCATGAACAGCTGCGCACTGAACTCAGCACTGTTCAATCGCAGCTGCAGCGCGAGAAGGCGGTCAAAGTGCAGCAGGTTCAGGTGCAGCAAGCTCCAGCTGTGTCGGGCCCTGCACCTGCGCAACCTCCTGTGCAGCTTGATCAAACTGCGCAAGCTGTAAGTACGATATCTTGCTTGCGCTTTGTTTGGTTGTGTTTCTTGCAGATTTAAATTTGTTGTCAAATTGATGTCTGAAATTGGTTAATTTTTACAATATTCCTCCTTATCAAAATTTAATAGCGAAATAATTAATTGATTGATTGATAAATTTATATTCGTAAGAGATAAAAATAATTCAAATTTTTAGCAGTCTGTTTATCCTAAAAAGACAGGTTCTGAGTTGAGTCAGTTTTAAGTACATACTTTTTTGTTCCAGGAACTTCATCGACTTCGTGACGAAGTCTCCGCCCTGAAAAATGCCAACCAGCGCCTGTTCACAGAGCTGGGCGAGGCGAACAAGGCCAAGGCTCACGCCGATCAGCGCGCCTCAGACTTGGAATCTAAGCTGGCCTCGGCCGTCACCAATGGACCGGCCACACCTGCCCCAGGCGCTGATATGGCCTCCTTCAAAACGGCCCTAGAGGAGAGTCGAAAGCAGCTGGTTGAGAAGGAGAATGAACTGAGAGTAAGTAACGTCGAGAGTCGCAGAACAGTCTATTTCTGTGTTACCAGATGCTGATTTTCTTTCTCGCAAAGTGCAACATAAACCAAGCCCATACTAGATAGCATAGAGAGGAATATTGGACACATTATAGTCTCAACGCCTAGTGTTTGAAACATTTTCTTGCTATTCGTATGATATTGTTTTGGCGAGTGTTTTTCTGTATTAGTTTTTTCTTGCTAATATTATGACAATGTTTTGCTTTCAGGAACTGCAAACTCGCCTGGACAGCGAGCTGGCCGCTCGTTCCGGCGAGCTGCAACAGTGCCAGCGTAGTCTGGAGTCGGCTCAGCAGCGTCTACAGGAACTGGAACGCTCCCTCTGGGAAAAGGATCGGGATCTGGGCGCCTGTGAACGCTCCCTTCAGGAGGAAATCCAGGAGCTGCGTCAGCGTCTGGACGACTCCCAGCGAGCCAAGGAGGCTCTGCTCAGTCAGACGGCAGCTGAAAGTGCTCAGGAGCAGAGAATTAGGTAGAAGTTAAGGCTCTTCGAAAGAGTTAATCTCCTCTTCGCGTTTAGTTACTACTAGAGTACATAATAGATACGTGTATATGCCACTAAGCATGCTCTCTGTTATAAGCGCAAAAACTATGTTGTGCTCGTAACCGGCTGGCGCATCATGCCAAATTAGGCCCCAGTGAACAGAGTAAAATCAAAAAAACTATGACTTGACTTCACTTGACTATGCTCTCACAATTTTGTTCGGCAACGCTAATGTTTGAAGGATCTTACATCTACCATGTAAGGGATGTATGGGATGTTGTCTACAGTACTTATTTTAGGTTATTTACACTGCAGCTTCTTCTGTTTTTAGTCATGAGGAATTTGAACGTGAAATGAATGAACGCAACCAGCGTGATGTGGAACTGGCCGATGTTCGATTCCAGTTGGCCGAGTCCACGGAAACCTGTGAACGATTGGGACAGTCTAATCTTGACATGCAGGAACAGCTTGAACAATTGCATAATCGGTAACCGCATTGAGCCTCTCCTGTTTTCAGCGGTTTTTTAGAAAATGTTTAGTTCTTTTTACCAGCCCAGTTATTCAGCTTGTTTATCTGACCCCCTTCCTGCCACAGCCATTCTATTTGATCCACCGCCATTTTTTTGTATTTTGTAAGTTTACAGTTCACTTTAAGTGGAAAAATTTGCATTTTGAAGTCATTAGGTCAATTAGTCCATTGTACAAATACATGTCTTGGCTGTAAGTGTATATTACTACCTGGTAATTTTTGGGATTTTTTCCAAGGGGGGGGGGTTCCGAGGGGAATATTCGGGGGGAAGTTTTGTAAAAATGAGTCAAAATGGTGTTTTTTGGAGTACTTTGTATGTAGAAACGCAATAAGCTCTCAAATATGCCAGGATTTTAGCTGAAAATAGCCATTTTTACAAAAATCTCCGTTGAAGCGGGAAAATTTTTCAAAATGTGCCTATTTTGGTGACCCCTGTAAAATCATACCCAGTACTACCAAGAGTACATAATAACTAAGAGTGTGACAAGCGTCACACTCTTAGTTATCAAGCAGAAAACATCATCTGCACAATAACGGCCTACCCCCCACAACTGAGTACCTGGTGACCCCCCCCACAACTGAATACCAGGTACACAATTGTGTAGCAGCACTCGCTTGTATGTTTACATGTTGAAGCTCAAAAGTGGCCAGCTGCTGATAGAATGTTTTTGGCTTCAACATGTAAACATACAAGCGAGTTGTTGCTACACAATTGTGTACGTGGTACTCAGTTGTGGGGGGTCACCAGGTACTCAGTTGTGGGGGGGTAGGCCGTTATTGTGCAGATGATGTTTTCTGCTTGATAACTAAGAGTGTGACGCTTGTCACACTCTTAGTTATTATGTACTCTTGGTACTACGTAGTCTTCTTCTTGTTTCCGTTTCCTTTTCTGATACTGTGTATTGGATTATTCTCGTATTTTTCGCATTTTTGTTCCTGTTTCAGTGTTTTGGAATTGGAAGAGCAGTTGGAGAGCGTTTCTGTGAGTCAGAGGACGACTGCGACTGCCAACGAATCCCTGCAGAAGGAATTGGCTGCCTTACAAGACCTGGAACAGATGAGGTCAGTCTCGTCCTCTCCTGCACGCCGGTACCACACTCCACCTTGCATGTGTTGCCGCCACAATATAGCCAGGATATAGCTCATATCAAAGTGAAATTTTGCTTTAAAACTGGTAAACTAAATCCTGGATTTCCTAAAGATCAAGATTTGCTTAAAATGCCACCGTTTTAGGCCAGATTTTGTGGAAGTATTTGACAAAAATCTTCTGAACACCATAACATTTTAACATTTTAGCAGATTACAAACAAACAAACACACACAAACATACATACTAATTCTACTGGGAGGAGGGGGTACATGCGTTTTCCCCCTTTTGGCTGTACTTTGACATGAGCTGCATTATGCATACTATTTTAAAGTGTTGGTGGGCTTGTTTCAAGTTTTGCTTTTTTGTTGCTGTTTTGTGGCTTTGTCAGTTTTTTAAAATGGAGTTGGAATGTTGTGTGAAAATATAGGGTGCAATTGAATATTGTCTTGGTTGCGGTTGGTTGTCAAAGACGGTGGGGGCCCATCAGTGACAAATTGCTAAACTGTACTCTATGTTAGTAGAATTGTAATTAGATTCGTCTAGTCGAATCTATCAATTCCACTGCATGGACTTCGTTTTTATCTATGGTGATGGGCCCATTACAACATTTTGCCGAAACTTTGCATGCTTTGCTTTCCTGCACTGTCACTACAGGGGACTGCTTTAGAAATTCTAAATCTTAATGCACACCGGGATGGAAAGTTATTTGTTTTCACTTTTTGGCTTTTTCTTAATATCTTCTATTTATTTCATTTCTCCTGCATTTCTCTCTTCAGTTTTTCTGTGCTCTGTCAGCGACTTCAATTTCATTTTCAGACAGCACCATGAAGCTCAACAGGAGCCTCAGCATCGTGAAGTGTCCCCTGGTGAAGGCATTCCCGTTGAGATTTGTTGGCCCTCACAGGAGGGTGAAAATGTTCGGGTGACAGGTTCCTTTTGGGGCTGGGGCTCCCCCAAACAGCTGCCATCGACCCCAGAAACCGCCCCAGGGTCCGGCCCACCCCGGCGCTCCATTGAGGTTCACCTCCTCCCGGGAAAGTATGAGTTTAAGTTTCTGGTGGACGGTGAATGGCGAACCAGTCCCGGCTATCCTGAGTGTTCCACCTATCTGGGTCCGCACATCAAGAATAACTACGTCACAGTGGAACCGTCGTAAATATTAAACTGATTTACGTTTTTTGCGCTTTTGTAATGGTATCATAGGGGTCGCGGCAGCGACCCCTATAATATGTGTCAAAAGTCCCTGGAGACACCGTAAAATAAGCTGCGCAGAGGCTGCGCAAAATCCTGCGCAGATCCTGCGCAGATTTCATGCGCAAATTGTAGAGCACATCGAGTTTAGTATGTGTGCGAAGTTTCAGCCCCGTATCACTTTCCGTTAAAAAGTTGTGCCCCGGACCGGTTATGGCGGCGATGTTTTTTTCCGGTTTCTCCTATTTAATGGTCGTATTGTCCTGACTTTCCGCCTCTTTCACGTAATCTGCAGCGGAGGCCGGACCTAAAGGGGTATAGGGTCTGGTAGTACCCCATGCGCCATTTAAGAATCGCTACTTTTTTTGCGCCGCAGGTGCGCCACAGCGCCGCAGCGGCGCCGCAAAGTCGGCTCAGAGCGAAAAGTGACCATTTTTGTGGTCGCTGCGCAGCTCGAACGTTAGGAGCTGGAGCCGATTTCTTTTTATATTCAGAAACTACATATATTGAACTAACTAAATAGCTAAGTCTCGTTTCTCTATCACTTCCCATGCGACCACAGTGGCCGGTCAAAAATGGTGAAAATTCGAAAAATGAAAAATCGAAATTTCTCGCTGTGTATTCAACTTAGAAAGCTCAATTCTTTCATACAAAGGTTTTCTGGCACGGCGAATTGATTCCCGTAAGCAGTTTTGCCGTCGGACCCACCCATATTGCTGGGCTGGTTCCACTTTGCTGTCGGGAGGGTCAAGTCGGTACCGACTTCCAAGAACACCATATAGGACTGTGCATAGCCTCTCAAAACTTTGTCCATAGGGGTTTTCTGGTGCGCCCAGCTCATTTCCGGAGTCCGTTTTGCCGTCCGACCCACCCATTTTGCTGGACTGGCTCCACTTTGCCGTTTGAAGGGTAAATCGGGTAGGGGGTCAAGTGGTCAAAAATAAGATTTTTCAAAAGTGGTCAAATTTGGTACCAAATGAAAGCGCTAAGTGAGCTGAACAACTTTTGTCATAGAATTGCATGCTCAAAGTGGCTGTAGAGTGCTGTGGTAGGGTGGGGGTGGGGACTTAGGCGATTTTGGGTCAAAACTAAAATTTTTCAAAAGTGGTCAAATTTGGTACCAAATGAAAGCCCGCATCGAACTGAGCAACTTTTGTCATAGAAGTGCGTACCTAAAGTGGCTGTAGAGGGCTGTGGTGGGGTGGGGTGGGGACTTAGGCGATTTTGGGTCAAAAATTAAAATTTTCAAAAGTGGTCAAATTTGGTACCAAATAAATGAAAGCCCGCATCGAACTGAGCAACTTTTGTCATAGAAGTGCGTACCTAAAGTGGCTGTAGAGGGCTGTGGTGGGGTGGGGTGGGGACTTAGGCGATTTTGGGTCAAAAATTAAAATTTTCAAAAGTGGTCAAATTTGGTACCAAATGAAAGCCCGCATCGAACTGAGCAACTTTTGTCATAGAAGTGCGTACCTAAAGTGGCTGTAGAGGCCTGTGGTGGGGTGGGGTGGGGACTTAGGCGATTTTGTGTCAAAAATTAAAATTTTCAAAAGTGGTCAAATTTCGAGTCAAATGAAGGCCCGCATCGAACTGAACAACTTTCGCCATAGAACCACCCACCCAAACTTGCTGTGTCGGATTTATATACTTTCTTTCTCAACCGGATTAAACGACAGACATAGACATAGACATAGACATAGACGACCAACACACATATTATCCCCTTTTGTGCGGAGCATTTTTGTTACTTGTATTTGCATATTATATTATTTTATTGGGTTACTGTGCTAAGGGTATACACTATAATATACTACTGTTTTGCTTTACTGCCTGATTGGTATTGTTTCGCCTAAAATTTTTGTTACAATTTTTAATTCTGAAGGTTTAAGATTTTGTGGCATTTTATTTGTAACAATTTCCAACAGACTATGCACGAAGCATTTAAAAAATACAGCTTACCGTGCATGCTCAATATTGTGTTAACTGATTTGCTACTTTACTTTTGTAGCTGTATTTTGTCCTTTTGCTTTTGCTTGAATTAAACTCTTTTGCTAGTGCGATGGCTTTTATTAATTTTTGTTTGTTTTTGTTTCTCAATGTAGAATGAAAACTCATAAACGGTGCTTTTGCTTTCTGCAATTTTCTACAACAGAGTTCACGAAATTGTGCTTTGATAGTGTAGGGAGTCTCAGTTATTTTGTGCACATTCTCCTCCTCAAATTGTGCTTATAGTGTAAGACCGTTTAGTCTGATAAGCATACATTAACATAGGGTCGGATCCTGAGAGGGGGGGCTTGTCCCGGAAAACCTTGTACCTTGAACCAGAATTTTCGATGGGGGCTTGTACCATAAGCATAAATTAACGCTAATAGTAATATAAACTCAAAATTTTTAAAGAAATTAAAGAAAATTTACAATTTTTAGAAAAAATTTTAAAATTTTGATCGATTTTTTGCAAAAAATAGGGATCGAAGCCGGAAATTTTTTGGAATTTCGGTGCGAATGCCTATTTTTTCCTGCCATTTCTGCTTACCCCTTGCCCAATTTTTCCTTACACCTTGCCCCTGTCGGCGATAAGTCTTGTACCTTGTCCGGGTTGGGGGGGGGGCTTTGACCCCCCCCGTGTTAACCTGTGCTGATATGGGTAGCTTTTGAGACATTGGCTTTGAACTTTAAACCCCTCTCTCTCACACTTCGGGTTGGAGGGAGTGGTATTAAGTTCATTTTTGGCCAATAAGGATTATGTTCCCAAAATTGGTAATAATTTTTATGTAACAGGTCAGGTTCGCCTCTGTGGTAGCCGTCTAGGGTTTGAGGAAGAAGAGTAGTGGATTTCTCGGTGGATAGTGCTCGAAAATATTCGCCCCCGCTCTCTGTAAAAATGGGCATGAATGCCTTATGTAGTAGATTTCATAGCTAGCTATTGTAACATTTTTCGTACTATCTTTGTATTGTTTCGTTAGTTGTTGCATTGTTTCAGTGCTGAACTGAGTGAACGTATTCGAGAAAGTGATTCACTAAAGCAGCAGGTCTCACTCTTGGAGTCGACCGTGGTTGGACGTGATGGCAGCCTCACAAAACTGGAACAGGAAATTAAGGTCAGCTTGCTAAACTAAGAAATTTGTGTTAAGCATTGTTTTTTTACTGTGTTTTCGCACACTTTTTCTTAGAAAAACACTTTAAAACACACCTAAATTTTGAGCTTCAGAAGCAAAATTTTATTAATTTCTTTAAAAGTTTTGAACTACGACGGAAGACTGTTTGCTGAAATTTGTGCGCTTTCGGTGCGCTCCTCTTTTCCTTAACTCCTTGAAAGCCTTGACGTCCTATCATCATCATCCTTGTGGCCAGGCGGTTGAGGAAACATTGCCGGCTAGATACATCCGTAACCCCCGAGGAAACCCAGGCCCCCGGAAGGGTTCTTCCATAGGACAGCCAGACCATCAGAACAGTTCAGGAGCCTCTGCCGGGCAGATGGACCACCTGCGCCACCTGCTCCATGTGCGGCATATGGAAAAAGACTATAACCGTGACGTCCTATCATTTTTTATATCTTGCACTTATATCCATTTTTTCGGAATCCTCTAGTATAACACTATATCCGTATTAGTTTACCACATTAGTTACTTTGGGTTGTAAATAATTATTAAAACTGTGTACTTTGCAATAGAAAAACTGACTTACTAATTTAAAAGGTTTATCTGTTTCCAAGTGGCATTTTACACATTTTTCGAAATTTTCTCAGCTTCTGCGGGGCTGCGCCCCCCCAGACCACCGTTGCGGATGCTATTTTTTCGTTTTCGCGCGATTCTATAGCGTTCAAGACCTCAAAATCAATCGCCCATACAAGTTAGTATCTATTTGCTTAAAACGACAAAAGCTAGCGAGGAATACGGTGTATATTGTAAAAGCATTAAGAACTGGAAAATTCAATTTTTAGAAAAAACAAATTTTCTTGTGAAAACACACTTTTTCTGAATGAACACACTGAAAAGCACAGGTCCGATTTTTAAAAAACCGTGCTTATAAGGGCAAATTTCTGGAATAAAAATGTAATTGCCTTTGCAGCAGGTTAGTCGGGTTAAAAATAAGTTAAAGTAATTGAAACTATTTGAATCATTTTCGCGCACAGGTTTAAAAGAATTATCCGTTCATTTTAATTTGACTGCAGAAAAAGATCGTAATAAAATATAGTATCATTATGAGTCTGTTTCTTCCTTTCATTATGTAATGGAAGTATTTTGTGTGTACATAAGGTTTCCAAAGATCAGTGCACGGCTCATGTATGTAGCGAAGGAGAAGACGTGTGGGTATCCGAATTTGCGGGTTTGCAGATTTGCAGATCAAATCTGTCAGATTCTATGGGTGTTCTTTAATCCCACGGATTAGCATGAGGGGAATGGATTTTGTGAAGGGAGCGAGGGTATTCCACCTCAACTGGATGTAGTTCCATCCCGAAATGTTTCCTAAAAGGGAAAGTAAACGGAAACTCTACCTTGGTCGTGAAAACCATCAGCAGCTTAAACGGAGTCGTCTTGGCCGAACACCGGTACACACTGAGAGCCTGCTGCATTGACGAAATCATCATTTCCTGTTGTAGGTTGAGACTCTATACTGTTTGGCAGCGTATTTTTTGGGCCTTTTTTGCAAAGATGAGCTAACAGTTGCTATTTTTGGCGTATTTTGCAGGTAGAAACGCAAAAGTTCTCAAAAAATGTCTGCATTTAAGCTACCGTTTTCAAGAAAATCATTTTTGAAAATTTGCCTATGTCTGGCATAAAATTGGCCGCCAACAAAATCCCGTGGGGAGAGAAACAAAAACCCCGGGATGTAGCGATTTCGGTGGGAAGCATTTTCGGGGGCACCCCCCTCCCGCCCCTGTAAAAACACCCTAGTTTAGTAATGTTCTTGACTGAGACGAGGAGTTGGAATGCCTTACCTAATTCATATTAAAAGTTTTAGTTTAATTTTTGATTTTTTAGGAGTTAAGACAAGAAAATGCCAAGCTAAAGGCTAGCGCAACTGTTCCTGCTGTCAATGGTACCGTTGAACCTGCTGTAAGCGTTATAAATATGTCTGATTGTTTTGTTTTAATGAATGATATATTTTGTAAGTTTTGTGGAAATGTCGGCTAAAATTTGTACCATCATTCCGTTGGCATAATTTATTCTGCCAAATGTAGTTTTGAAATGGAGCCTTGTGTGATATGTTTGAGGCTGTATATATCATTTAGTTTTTGATCTGTTTTTTACATTTTAGTATGCCTTACAGCACGATGGATATGCTGATTCTAGGTACGTAAATTATGACTGGAATGTCAATTATTTGATCTAGCAGTACTGAAAGTTTAGATGCGAGATGCTTGTGAAACTTGTATCAGAAACTTGAATTTGAAATTCTTAGGGGTGCTTTTATGCCTTTTCCGTGATTTCCCTACAAGTTTTGGTCTGTGGGTCAATTTTATTTCAGTGTTTACTTGGGATTTATATTTTGTTGATTTTTTAACTAACTCTGATCGAAGCAAAAGACATAGATGCGCCCGCGAACGCACCTCTTATAAATTTAATGTGTGTCCCATTTTAGTCCCGATTTGTCAACCGCTCTGCGCCTGAAGGATTCTGAATTGGAGAAGTTGCGTCGTGAATTGCAGCTACAAAAGGACAAAAATGATGTACGTGTATGCGTGTTGTGTTCAGCCCAGTTTTATCGGGACATATTATCATACATACATGTCTTTTTGCTAACTTGAATTTAGTGTGTGTATGCTGTGTTTTAATGGATTCAACTGACCTACTACTCACTGTCTGTCTGTTTTAATATCTCTCTTCCTTTTCCCTTCAATTCGCAGCATTCGATTTTATGGAATCTCGACTTGAACGTTTCTTTATATATTAAATCACCTCAGATTTTTCCGGCTGAAAGTTCGAAATTTCCAGATGTCTGTTTTGGATAGCAATCGAAAAAGCGCCGGATTGGGGCGGGTAGGAATTTTGTAGCTCCAGTCCAGAGTCTGATTTTCGTGTGACATTGTTTAGGAATTGCGCCGAAAGAATTATAAGGCGGTGGAGGCGGCCAGCCAGGTTGAAAAAGTGGCTCAAGAAGTGGCCCGTAAAGCCACCAGAAATTTAGAGGTGTGATCTCAATTGTTAAACAATTAGTTTAAACAAGTTATTTACGTATTTCTGTTAAATTATTAACTTGTGTACCTATATATATTTTTACGTATTCCGGTATTATTTTCGGGCCTTTTTCATTTTCATGTTAGATATAGATATTAGATTATTCGTCCCCTTCTATATTTTGTCTTGACTTGACCTTCCGTTTAAAACTGAATTCCTACATTTATTAACAGCTTGCCACTAATTTTAATGAAGCTTCTGCAAAATTTGTGAGTTCGAAACGTCTATTTTGCTGCTCGTTGTAGCAACTTAGCTTTTTGATTTTTTCCACTGGCTCGTTCTCAATGTTTTGGAAGGTATTTTCGGGAATTCATTGCTGCGCCAGTACTTCTTGTGAGCAACCGGCAGTTTTCAACGTAGTCAAAGTGCATGCTTTTTTCCACTTTTGATGGAATTAATCCCATCTTAATGTTAGCTTAGTTTGGTGCCTGCGTCGGCATTCTACTAAATGCTTTGGTAGCCGAATTTGTTTTTATGCTAAATACGACTGTAGCAGAAGATGCACTGAAAAACCCTCATTTTTGTCCTTGGGGCTCGCTCTGCCCCGTCTTCGTGCTTTAAAAATCAGAGGCTCGACAAATTTCTTAATACCCAGTACAAAATTAGAACTGACTGTTTCGGGTTGCTACTACATCCTGACGTTGTATATTTTGTTGAATCTGAAATATAAAGGTCTTGGCTGGTCTGGTAGTGCAGTAGTCGAAACTCTATAAGTATGTAGATTTGGGCTGGAATTTTGTCAAGACAGTATGGAAACTACCTGGGCTTATTCTAGGGATTTTTTCTTGGGGGGGGGCTTCTTGGGGGGGCCCCCCCCCAAAGGTCCGGGGGGCAAGGAATTGTTGGGGGGGGGGGCGAAAATTTTTCGAAAAATATGCTAAAAATAGCGCTATTTTTCTGGCATATACTATAAAAGTTGATTTTCATAGCAAAAATAAGCAGATTTAGTGTTGAAAAGGGCAAAAATTGAGTAAAAATCTCCGGCGAAGCCGGAAAATTTTTGAAATTTTGGCCTTCTGAGCGATTTTTTTAGGGCAAAAGTTGGTACCAAAAGGGGCACCCACTTTTTTTGGGGGGGCGATTTTTGGGGGGGGGAAGGGTGTTTATGGGGGGGCCCCCCCCCCACCCCCCCCCCACTAGAATAAGCCCAGAACTACCATAGTGTATGTGCACTGCATGACAATTTGCTGTGACATGTTCCTGAACTAACCTATCTAATACATCCTACTTTACCTTGGAAATGGAGAGGCTGGGTTCGAAACCCGGCGTCTTTACTTCTTGCAGTTTCTTTCTTTGTATATTACACTGATTAGTCTGATTTTGTATTTATTATATCAGTGCTAGAATGATATTTTGTGTTATGCTTAGCTTGTTGCGTTTGTTTAGGAACAATATAAACGTGAATTGAAGAGTCAGCAAGAACTTACAAAAGAATTACTAGCCGTTGCCTTCCCCAATGCTGAAGTCCCTGAGGCCGAAGTAAGGACCTTCCTGTAAAGTATTAATTTAAATTAAATGAAATATGTTTAAGCTGAGTACTTTCAAGTGCGTTCCTGTGCTATTTGTAGTTCAAAAACTTTTAAGGATGAAAAGGGTAACCCCTACGTTGGTGGGGAGGGCAACATGGAAGACATCTAAGCTGGTGTAAATTTGGAAAATAGAACAGTCGAAATTGTAAGGAACTTTAAGAAATCAGAGAAATTAATGTTAGTTTTTTGACTAAAGCATTCATTCTTCCTGAAAATGTCTAAAAATATCGGACCAAAACAGTTTGCGAGTTTTGAACACATTTTCGTGGGTGCTAGGAAGAAGAAATCATTTCAAAAGTGGGGAAAGCCACTGCAACCCTCCCTCCACCCTGGCTATGTATTTTTCTTTTAGCGAATTTAGCTTTATTCTGAATTTTTTACCTGAATTTTGTTGAAACTGTTTTTGCGTCTATTTTAGACCTATCGTGAATGGTTGCACGAGTTTGAGAAGGTTGTGCGGACTGAAGTGGAACGAATCCGCACACATACTCACTCTGAAACCACTGTCATTAAGCCTGTACCAAATCCTGCCGTAAGTAACATTATCGGATCGTTTGCAGTTTGCCCCCTCTCCAGCCATTACTTTTTTGACCTTAAAATTTTTGTAGGAGGGACACTGAAGGAAAATGACTTCAACACTTTCAGCGAGACTGATGAAATTAATTTGGAAGTTTGTCATGCTTAAAGGAATATTAATTATTCGCATAAGAAGTAGCTTTCTTGCCTCTCCTCTCAAAAACAGTACTTACACTTACAAGGTTTTTCGTAGAATCTAATGTTCCATAGTGCGCAAATATATTAAAGTCTGACCGAAAAATGTAGGGAGCGAAATTGTTTTGTTTATACTGAATTACCGGTATATTTTTGCTGGAGCAATGTATATATTTTCTGAAACGTCATGGCATGAACTTTCTTTTGATTGAAAAAAATTAAAATTCATCAAAAGAAGCCGATTTTTTAAGTTTTGAAAGATCAGTAGATGCCAGAAAATAGCCTTTCGGTGGAAAATTAGCCCATGTCCCAAACATATTGAATCCCAAGTATAAGCTAATTTCTTCAAGAATTGCGATAGTTATTCAATTTTTTCGATTTTCAAAATCCTTTGATCTTTGCCGCTTTTTCAACTTTGACTGGCTATTACTCGCGACTCCTCAATGGAAAAAATTTTTCAATTGAATTTCCAGGACCGCTTACGTGTCAGCTTTCATGTGATATGTGTAGTTTTTCAAAATTAGAAAATCGATTTTTTCGAAAAATACAACTTTTTGACCCAAAATTTCGGCAATGCGAATCCAGCAAAAGCGAGTAAGTAGCATAATCATAAGGTTTAATCTGAGCTGAATCCAACGCTATAAAGTTTTCGTGGCTACGACCTATGTTGCACCCGCAACGAATTTTTAAACAATTTCGCTTTTCAGCTGGTTTTTGGCTGGTTGCAGCAAATCAATGCAACATAGCACAACTTGGCAGAAATCAGCTGAAGTAGGGAAATTGTTTAAAAATTCATTCTATGGGAAATATAATTCGTAGCCACGAAAACTTTATAGCGTTGGATTCAGCTCAGATTAAACTTTATGATTATGCTACTTTTACTCGCTTTTGCTGGATTCGCATTGCCCAAGTTTTGGGTCAAAAAGTTGTAATTTTCGAAAAAAATCGATTTTCTAATTTTGAAAAACTACATATATCACATGAAAGCTGACACGTAAGCGGTCCTGGAAATTCAATTAAAAAATTTTTCCATTGTGTGAGTCGCGAGTAATAGCCAGTCAAAATTGGAAAAGCGGCAAAGATCAAAGGATTTTGAAAATCGAAAAAATTGAGTAACTATTGCAATTCTCGACGAAATTAGCTTATATATACTTGGGATTCAATATGTTTGGGACATGGGCCCTAGTTCGTGGCATCTACTGATCTTTCAAAACATAAAAAAATCGGCTTCTTTTGATGAATTTTAATTTTTCAAATTTTTTTCAACCAAAAGAAAGTTCATGCCATGACGGTTCAGAAAATATATACATTGCTGCAGCAAAAATGTAGAGGTAATTCAGTATAAACAAAACAATTACGCTCCCTACATTTTTTGGTCAGACTTTAGTCTGTTTTTAATTTCAGTTTATTAGTTTATTTATTTAACGTGCTGGTTTCGTTTCGGGTATTGTTGACTCATACGACTTTAATCCTTTACGTAAATGGCTAAAACTTACGAAATAACCTATTTCCGTGCTCTTTAGCATTCTGGGACCAGCCTAGTATTTTTAGGCCAAAAGATAAGAAAGTTTTGGTTTTTGGCCTTAGGCACCCAGTAAGTAGACAAGACACGGGATTGGTTGTAATGGCTGGAAAGTGGACACGAAAATGAACATTTTCTTTTACAACCTTTGAGCTATTTCCAGTGGTTAAGTCAGTATAAGCAAAAAACTGTTTTGAGGGTAAAAAATGACCACTTTTGAGGAAATCCGTGTTTTTCAAAATTACTGCCACAAGTTAAGGACAAAGTTGGCTTATTTATACTCAATCGATACATCGTCCAAATGCACATTTTATGAATGCCTGGTAGCCGGACTTTATTGTTGTAAGCCAGAAATTTGGCCGAAAAACCATTTTGGCAAAACTGCGATTATTTTGTTTCGAACATCGATTTCTCAAAAACTACTCGACGGATTCCGGCGATTTTTGGCAGAATCGAAATTCGCCCTTCTCTAGAGGGAAGTTTTTCTTGGTTTGAGCTAAAACGTACCGAGTAGCAAGAAAACTCAATGCGAAGTTGCGAAATTTCGTGTTACCGTGCATTTGGCCGATTTTCTCGAACGTTAAAACCAGCTGAGCCAAATCCAAAAAACGTCCCTCGGCATGTCATTCATATCGTACCACAAAAAGAACTTTTGGCCGATTCTTCAGTTTTGAGAAATCGATGTTCAAAAATTTTTGGTCTATATATTTTGGTATACCTGTTAGATGTCAGCATGTCAGAAAATTTCTGCTATTTTTTGCTAATTTTGCCAGTTTCGTAAGCTCATGTTAATGTACAGATAATAAGCTTTAAAATGATGTATAAAGCTCTTTCCAACTCCCAAAATTGCGAAAGTTATAGCGTTTTAAAAATCACCACAAGCACTGCACAAACGGATACCACCACCTTAAATTAATATGGTCAATGTTTTTATCCTTTTGTGTTCACTTTCTAATTGTTGTTCTTTTTCAGGACTCCAAGCTTAAAGCTCGTTGTGATGTTTTGTCAGCTGAAAATGAGAAGCTTAGTAGCCAGCTTGATCATTTTAAAAATGTTCTGTTCTCAACAGTAAGTATCATACTGCGTTATCAGTTTTGTAATTTTTAATAGTTTTATCGTTTTTTAGTGTTTTGTTTTTGGGCTTTTCTGATCTGGGCTTGTTATTAATGGTATTTTTGGATGCTGTTTTTCGAATTTCAAGTTGCCAACTTTTATAGGAAAGTTTCCTGAAAAACCTTGAAGCCAATGTGAGCCGTGAGCAGGCCAACTGGGGCGACAAATGCCGGGCTCTCGAACGCGAGCTTATTGAGGTAAGCTGAGTTGAGAGTAATATAAATTTTACAGGATTAGTTAGTATTAATTAATTAATTTATGTGGTTTTTCAAAATGAAGGTAGCGGAGAGAAAAGTCAGTCTTCAACGTTTCTGTTTTAAGTTTCAGTTGGTTACCTTTTTTAGCTTACTTTCCATTTTTTGTAGGTTCGGAGTGGAAATACTTCAGAACAGTTGAAATCCTACGATGAAGTACGTATATTAAAAAATTGATTCTCGGCCATAGCCTTACTATTACATAGGTTTTCTTAAATACCGAATCAAATTATCTGTTCTTTTTTCGGTTGATTTGTAAACCAGAAGCTGCTATTGTTCGTCAGTCCAGTTTTCTAAATACTGACATCTTTTTTCAGTAAATCTCCTTCAAATGATCTAGCGCCATAATATTTGGTATCTAGAATTGATGCCATCTTTCGCATTATTGTTTACACGGAGTTTATTTTTACGACATGAGTATTATAACAAATTGATCTACTGGAACTGTGTTATTTTGGAATTCGATAGTTTCAGTTTAATCTAAACTTGTTTGATGGACTGTTTTCAGGTGCGTAGACAACTCACTGAACTGCAGGAGCGCCTACGCCAAGAAGAATCGGAGCGCAGTCGATTGCGACATGTATGTACAGACTTGCATTGAACTAAACTTTAGTTTAGTACAGACCAAAACGCTACGTTTTGAACGTACAGGTTCTTGTATGTTGACTTTTACTTACCTGAGTTCAAGTTCATACATGGCCATGATAGAGCGATGATAGATTTCGTAGTTGAAGAATTTTATTGTTAAACAGTTTCATTGTCTAACTTTTTCTAGACTCCATTTATCAGTTATTGTCAATATTATTATATTTGCCATTTTTTCCTATGTCACCTGTCGTCCCTCCCTATTGTTGCAGGAGGTCGAGAGTCTGCGTCAGGAGCTGAGCTCGGAGCGCCGAACAGGTCAAGATCTGTCAGCGCAGGCGGTGAAGTTGCGAGGGATGCTGAAGACTGGTCAGGACGCCCTCCGGCAGGAGCATGAGAATGTTCATCTATTTCAGAAACAGCTACAACAGCTACAGGTATGTATATACGGTATACCATAAATTTTGTGCTTAAATTTTGTGCTGACAACTTATACATACCACACTGGTTGACTTTTTCCTAGACAAGCTTTTGACAAGCTTTTTGTCCACTTCATCCCATAAATAAATTCCGAAAAAGGAAAAATGATGGTACGTAACCTAACTTGTTCCTATAATTTCTGGAAGGGGGGGGCTGATTTTGTTACTCTTATTATGTACGCTCATGTTATATGCTCTATAAATATTATGTCGTTACCCGACTTATGTGTACATGAATTCTTTCAGGAAAAAGAAGCTTCTGAAATGGGCAACGATATTACTGAAGTATGCAGCATTTTTTAAAGAAACTATTGTATTGAACTTATAATATGTTGATGTTTATGCTGAACTTTGTTGCTTCGGAAAGAAAGCACGTGAAAAAGCTGCGTTGTAGCTGTATTAACCAAATAGTGTCAAACGGTTGATAAAACTTGTTCTTAGTTTTACCTTTGCTGTTTTTTGTTTTAGCTAAAGCGAAAACTGGCCCAGAGAGAAGAGTAGCTGGAGCGCGAAATGATGGTCAACAAGCAGCTGTCCGATAAATTGGTAAGATCAGCAACTTGGCGGGGTGGTGAATAAATTATCAACTAAGATTAATTGATTGTCTAAATGATTGATTGGATTTTCTAGTTTTATAAAAACGCTACGCTACGCCTGTCTGAATGTTATTGCTAAGAACATTCAATCTCACCAGTCTTGTTGGATTTCAAGTGCAAGTACAACAAGTCATTTATAAATAAAGAAGGGTTTACATGTGTTTGCATGGTTGGTGAATTTTCTGGGGGTAACCTTTAACTTTACCTTTATATTAATTCCGTGTATTGCTTTTAGGCTTCTCTTGGTATTTCCATTCAAAGCAATGGGGATTAGTTGCAGTCCTGACCTGAATAGAGAATTGTGTTGTGAAAGATAATGATTCTTCACTCTTTTTTGTACAAGATATTCATGATGTTCCTATTTGTTTTTTGGCTTTTGTGGATTATATTCTGTGCTACAGTACAGATTTGATTTCAGTCGTGTTTCTTCTTTTTTCATAATATTTGTCTGCTGATTTTCTGTCATACATAATTTTAGAAAAAAATCTGCTTGACCTTCTTAGCCATCAGGGTTAACCTGTATTTTGAATGAATTGCATAGTCAGTTCATAAACAACAGTGACTCGTCTGTTTTATTAAAAAAATTCACATTTATAATAAATAATAGGGTTACTATGCTAAGGTTTTAGTTTCAATAATTTTCGAAATGACTTGAAGTAGTTTTTAATCTACGCAAAATTATAACAGTATTATAAACTAGTAATTACCGGTAAACGGTCAAGTTTAGCGAAAACTTTTACATGATATCAGTATAAGTATCAATGTTAACTGTGCCGTATTCACGTATGTTGC